>RXID01017462.1:0-2500 GCA_005019695.1 Trichopus zeylanicus subsp. travancoricus
GAATTAGTGCTAGTAGTAGTAGTAGTACTACTAGTGAAAGTTATAGTTGGAGTATTAGGAGGAGGAGGAGGAGTAGTAGCAGTAGTTGCAGTGGTACTAGTAGTTGTAGTCACAGTCATAGTAATATTAGTGGTAGTAGTTATTGTTGTAGTAGTAGTTGTTGTAGTTGTAGTACGAGTATAAGGAGGAGGAGTAGTAGTAGTAGTAGTGGCAACAGTAGTAGTAGTAGGAGGACAACAGTAGTATTAGTAGTAGTAGTTGTTGTAGTTAGGGTAGAAGTAGTAGTAGTGATAGTAGTTATATTAGTAGCAGTAGTCGAAGTAGTAGTAGTAGTGGGAGTAGAATTTGTAGTAGTAGTAGTAGAAGAACAATAAGATGTAGTAGTAGTAGTAGTTGAGTCGTACTAGTATTAGTTGTACTTCTAGTAGGAGTAGCCATAGAAGTGCTAGTAGTAGTAGTCATTGTCATAGTAATAGTAATACTAGTAGTAGTAGTATCGAACGTTGTAGTTGGAGTATTAGGAGGAGGAGGAGGAGGAGGAGTAGTAGTAGTAATAGTAGTAGTAATAGGAGGAGGAGGAGCAGTTGGAGCAGTAGTAGAGTAGTAGTTGCAGTAGTTGTATTGGCAATAGTACCAGTAGTAGTAGTCATAGTCGTAGTAATAGTTATAGTAGTAGTAGTAGTAGCAAAAATTATAGTTGGACTATTAGGAGGAGTAGTAGTAGCAGTTGTAGCAGTAGTAGTAGTAGTTTGGGTAGTAGTAGCAGTAGTAATTGTAGTTGTATTAGTAGTAGTCGCAGCAGTAGTACTACTTGGAGTTGCAGTAGTGGTAGTAGTAGTAGTAGTAGTAGGAGTAGTAACAGCAGGAACAGCAGCAGCAGTAGTAGTAGTAATATTAGTAGTAGTAGTATTGGTAGTTCTAATAGTAGCCGTTGTAATAGTCATAACAATAGCTGCAACAGTAGCAATAGAGGTCAAAGTAGCAGAAGTAGTTTCGATAATAGTTGGAGTAGTAGTAGTAGTAGGTGAGTAGTAGCAAGAATAGTAGTTGTAGTAGTAGTAGTAGTGGTAATAATAGTTGTAGTGTTAGTCGTAGTAGTAGTAGCAATAGTAATAGGTGTACTAGTTGGAGTAATAGTGGTAGCAGTAGTGGTAGGAGTGGTAGCAGTAGTAGGAGGAGTAATAGTAGTAGTAGTGATAGTAGCAGTATTAGAAGTGGTTGTGATTGTAGTAGTAGTGATAGTAGCAGTATTAGAAGTGGTTGTGATTGTAGTAGTAGTGGTAGAACTAGTAATAGTTGCAGTAGGAGTGTTAGTTGTCATAGTAGTAGTTGTAGTACGACTGTTAGGAATGGTAGTGGTAGTAGTAGTTGGAGATGTAGTAGGAGTCATAGTAGTAGTAGCAGCAGCATCAACAGCAATAGTAATTGTAGCAAGAATAGTAGTAGCATTCATAGTTGTAGTGGTAATAGCAGCAGCAGCAATAACAGGAGTAATAGTAATAATAGTACTAGTATTTGTTATTGTTATAGTAGCAGTAGTAGTAAAAGTAGCAGTAGTAGTAGTAGTTTTAGAAGTAGTAGTGGTAGTACTACTTATAGCAGTAGCAACAGTAGCATCCATCGCGGCAACAGTAGCAGCAACAGTAGCAAAAGCTGTAGCAACAGCAGTGGTAGTAGTAGTGGTAGTAGTAGTTCAGCAGCAGCAGTAGTAGTATTAATTATAGTACTAGCAGTAGTTGTAGTATTAGTAGTAGTAGTAGAAGCAACAAAGGTAGCAGCAGTAGTAGAAGTAGTAGTAGTTGTAGTTGTTATAGCAGTAGTAGTAGACGAAGTATTAAAAGTAGTAATAGTAGTAGCAGTAGTGGAAGTAGCAGTATTAGTGGTAGCAGCAGCGACGGCGGCGGCGGTCCCCAGCGTCGGCGTCCTCGACCTCCGTCTGCAAGTCGCCCGCGACAGTCGTAGGTCCGTATTCGTGGTTCGCGCCTCCGCCGGGGTGGTTGCCCACCCCCTCCGTAACTCGTCGTCGGCGACCTAGTAGTAGTAGCAGTAGCAGTAGTAGTGGTAGTAGTAGCAGTAGAAGTGGCAGTAGTAGTAGTAGTACTAGCCATAGCTATAGCAGTTGTAGCACTAGTAGTAGTAGTAGTAGTAGTATTAGGAGTATGAGTAGTAGCAGTTGTAGCAGTAGTAGTAGTAATAGTAGTAGCGGTAACAGTACTGGTAGTAGTAATAATTGTAGTGGTGGTGGTAGTAGTAATAATAGTAGTAGTCGTATTTGTTGTAGTAGTAGTTGTAGTAGCAGTTGTAGTAGTAGCAGTAGTCATGGTAGGAGTAGTAGTAGTAGTAGTAGTAATAGTTATAGCAATCGAAGTAGCAAAAGTATTAGTTGTAGAAGTAGTAGCAAAATGAGTCATAGCTGTAGTAGTAGAATTGGTAGTAGCAGAAGTAATAGTAGTAGTAGTAGTAGCAGTAGCAGCAATAGCAGTAGCAGTAGAAATACTAG
>RXID01017462.1:7500-15495 GCA_005019695.1 Trichopus zeylanicus subsp. travancoricus
GAAGTAGTAGTAAGAGTAGTAGTAGTACTAGTACTAGTAATAGTTGCAGTACTAGTAACAGTAGTAGAAGTTCAGTAGTAGTAGTTGTTGTAGTAATAGTAGTAGTTGTTGTCGTAGTAGTAGTAGTAGTAGAAGTAGTTGTAGGAGTAGTAGTAGTAGTAGTAGTAGTCGAAGTAGGAGTGGTAGTAGTTATAGTAGATGGAGTAGGAGTTGGTGTAGGAGTAGTAGTATTAGTAGTCATGGTAGTAGTTGTAGTAGGAGTAGGAGTTGGTGTAGGAGTAGTAGTAGTTGAATAGAAGTAGTAGTGGTGGTGGTGGTGGTGGTGGTGGTAGTAGTAGTAGTGGTAACACTAGTAGCAGAAGTAGAAGTTGTTGTAGTTGTAGGACAAGTCGTAATAGTAGTAGTTTTTGCTGTAGCAGCAGAAGCAGTAGCAGTAGTAGTGGTAGTAGTAGTAGTGTCCGAAGTAGTTGTAGTTGTAGCAGAAGTAGCAGCTATTGTAGAAGTAGTAGTAGTAATTGTAGTAGGATTAGTTGAACTAATACTAGTATCAATAGTAGTAGCAGTAAGAGTAGTAGTAATAGTAGGAGAAGTTTTAATAGTGGTAGTAGTAGCAGTAGTAGTAGAAAAAGTAGTAATAGCAGCTTAGTAGTAAAAGGGGTTGTAGTAGTACTAGTCATAGTAGCAGTAATAGCCGTTGCTGCAGCAGTAGTTCTAGTATTAGCAGTATTTATAGTAATAGTAGTAGTTATTGTAGTACTAGTAGAAGTTGTCATGGTAGTAGTGATAGTAGTAGTAGCATTAGTAGTAGTAGCAGCAGTAGTTAGAGTAGTAGGTGGAGTAGTAGTAGTACTAGTAGTTTAAATAGTAGTAGTAGTACTAGTAATAGTAGAAGTAGTTTTTGTAATAGTAGTAGTCGTAGTAGTAATATTAAGTATTGTTGTAGTATTACAAGTAGTAGCAGTAGCAGTAGTAGTAGTAGCAGTACGAGTCGAAGTCATAGTAGTAGCAGTAGTAAGAGTAGTAGCAGTAGTAGTGCTACTATTTGAAGTAGTAGTAGTAGCAGTTGGAGTAGCAGCAGTAGCAGTAGGAGTAGTAGTAGCAGCAATAGGAGTTTTTGTAGTTGTAGATGTAGTAGTAGTAGTAGTAGTGCTAGAAGTAGTTGTTGTAGCAGTAGTAGTAGCAGCAGCAGCAGCAGCAGTAGTAGTAGTGGGAGTAGTAGTAATAGTAGAAGTAGTTGTAGTAGCAGTTGTTATTGTTGTAGCAGTAGTGATATTATTTGTAGTAGTGCTAGGAGTAGTAGTAGTAGTAATAGTAGTAGGGTAGTGGCAGTTTTTGTTGTTGCTCCTATAGTAGTTGAAGTAATTATTATAGTTGTTGTAGTTGTAGTAATAGTGGTTGTAGTAGTTATAGTTGTAGCAGTAGTAGTAACAATAGTTACGTTAGTACTAGTAGTAGAAGCAGAAGCAATAGTAGTAGTAATTGTAGTAGTAGGTTTAGTAGCTGTGGTAATAGCAGTCATTGTGGTAGTAGTAGTAGTAGTAGTAGTATTTGTTCTTGTGCTAGTTGTGTTGGTAGTAGCAATAGTTGTAGTTGCAACAATAGTAGTAATAGAAGTAGTAGCATTAGTAGTAGGAATAGCAGCGAAGTAGCGATAGTAGCAGTGGTGGTAGTAGTAGCAGCCATAGTCGCAGTAGTCGTAGTAGTAGCAATAGTAGCGATCGTAGCAGTGGTAGGGGTAGTAATAGTAGTAGTGGTATTAGTTGTTGTAGTAGTAGCTATACTCGTAGTACTAGAAGTAGTAGCAGTAGAAGGAGAAGTTGAGTAGTAGTAGTAGTAGCGATTGTAGTAGTAGGAGAAGCAGTGGTAGTGGTAGTCGTCATAATTGTAGCGGCAGTAGTAGTAGTAGGTGAAATAGAGTAGTAGCAGTAGCAATAGTCGTAGTAGCAGTAGTAGGAGTAGCAGAAGTAGTATTACTTCTTATAGTAGTAGTAGTAGTAGTAAAAATAGAAGTAGTAGTAGTAATAGTAGTAGTTGTAGCAGTAGTAGTGGTTGTAGTTGTAATAGTAGTGGTAGTTGTTGTTGTTGTTGTAGTAGTAGTAGTAGCAGTAGTAGTAACAATAGTAGCAGTAATAATAGTAGTAGTATTAGTGGCAATAGTAGCAGTAGTAGCAGTAATAATAGTAGTAGTATTTTTAGTAGTAGCAGTAGCAGTAGTAGTAGCAATTGTAGTAGTAGTAGTAGCAGGTAAAGTAGTAGTAATAGTAGTAGTAGTCATAGTGGTAGTAGTAGTTTTAGTTGTAGTAGAGTAGTAGTAGTCATAGCTATAGTAGGAGTAGTAGTAGTTGTTGTTGTAGTAGTTGTAGTAGTAGTTGTAGTATTAGTAGTCGTAGTAGTAGTAATCACAGCGTTAGTAACAGTAGTAGTGGTAGTAGTAGTAGTAGTAGTAGTTGTTGTTGTTGTCATAGTAGTAGTCGTAGTACTTATACTAGTTGTAGCAGTTTGAGTAGTAGTCGTAGTAGTAGAAGTAGTACTAACAATAGTAGTTGTAGTAGTAGAAGTTTTTGCTGCATTATTAATAGTAGCAGTAGGAGTAGTAAAAGTAGTACTAGGAGTAGTAGTTGTAGTATTAGTAGGAGTTGTAGTAGTAGTAATCGCAGGAGTAGTAGTGGTGGAAGGGGGTAATTGTAGTTGTAGTAGTAGGAGTTGTAGTAGTAATAGTAGTAGCAGCAGTAGTATGAGCAGTAGTAGTAGTACTATTATTAGCAATATTTGTAGTAGTACTAGTAGTAATAGTAGTATAAGCAGCAGTAGTAGTACAAGCAGCAACAATAGTAGTAGAAGTAGTAGCAGTAGTAGTAGTGGGAGAACAAGTTGGAGTAGTAGCATTGGTGGTAGCAATAGTACTAGTAGTAGTAGTAGTAATAGTAGTAGTAGCTATAGTGGTAGATATAGTTGTAGTAGTAGCAGAAGTAGTAGTGATACTAGTAGTAGTTGTGGTAGAAGTGGTAGTAGTATTATTAGTGGTAGTAATTTTAGTAGTCGAAGTAGTAGTGGTAATAGCAGTAGTAGCAATAGAAACAGTAAGAGATGTAGTAGCACCAATAGTTGTGTTAGCAGCAGTAGCAGCAGATGTAGTGGTAGTAGCAGTAGTACTAATAGTTCGAGGAGGTGGAGTAGTAGTAGTAGCAGTAGTAGTTGTACTGGTAGCAGCATTAATAGTAGTAGTAGTATTAGTAGCAGTGGTTACAGTAGCGGTAGTAGATCCAGTAGTAGTTGTATAAGTAGAAGTGCAAGGAGAAGAAGTTATAGTAGTAGTAGTTGTTGTATCAGTAAAAAAACTACTAGTAGTAGTTGTAGTGGTAGTAGTAGGAGAAGTAGTAGCAGTAGCCATAGTCGTAGTAGTAGTCATAGTAATAGTAGTAGTAGTAGCAGTAATAGTAGTAGAAAAATTATTAGTAGTAGTTGCAAAAGTAGCAGTTATAGTAGTTGTAGTAGCAACAACATTAGTAGTATTAGCAGCTAGTAGTAGTAGTCGTAGTAAGAGTAGCAGTTGTAATAGTGGTAGTAGTAGTATTAGTAGTAGTAGTGGTGCTAGTGGTAGTACTAGTAGCAACAGTAAAAATACTAGTAGTAGTAGTTGTTGTTGTTGCAGTAGTAGTGGTGGCCGTAGTTATAATAGTAGCAGTAGCTGTAGTAACAGTAGTATGAGTAATAGTAGCAGTATTATTAGTGGTAATAGCAACAGTAGTAGCAGTAATAGTAGTAGTACTATTTGTAACAGTATCAGGAGCATTAGTAGTAACAGTTGTAGTAGTAGTAGCAGGCGAAGTAGTAGTTGTTGTAGTAGAAGCTGTAGTAGCAGTAGTAGTTGTTGTAGGGGTAATAGTAGTACTTGTAGCTGTAGTAGAAGTTGTAGTAATAGCTGCAGTGGTAGCAACCCTGGCAGTATAAGCGGCAATAGCAGTAGTAGTAGAAATGGTAGTAGTAGTAGTAGTAGTAGTAGTAGCAGCAATAGTAATAGTAGCAGTCGTAGTAGCAGTAGTAGGAGAAGTTATAGGAGTATTAGTTGAAGTTGCAAAAGCAGGAATAGTAGTAGTTGTAGGTGCAACAGCAGGAATAGTAGTAGTAGTAGTAGAAGTAGTAGTAGTTGTTGCAGTAGTAGTAGTAGTAGTGGCAATAGTAGTAGAAGCAGCATCAGCAATAGTAGTAAAAGTAGCAGATGCAATAGTAGTAGAAGTAGCAGTAGCAGTAGTAGTAAGAGGAGTAGTAGCAGTAGTATTAGAAGTAGCTGTAGCGGTAGTAGT
Organism: Trichopus zeylanicus subsp. travancoricus; assembly: GCA_005019695.1. NCBI lineage: Eukaryota > Viridiplantae > Streptophyta > Magnoliopsida > Dioscoreales > Dioscoreaceae > Trichopus > Trichopus zeylanicus. The sequence goes on from RXID01017462.1 coordinate 11,805, forward strand.
AGGAAAAGTCCTAGTAGTAGCAGTGGGAGGAGTTGTAGTAGTAGTAGGAGTAGTAGTAGTTGAAGATGTAGGAATAGTAGTAGTAGTAGTAGTAGGGTAGTAGGAGTAGTAGTAGTAGCAGCAGTAGGTGTAGTAGCAGTAGTTGGAGTAGTAGTAGTGATAGTAGTAGTAGTATTAGCAGGAGCAGTAGTAATAGTAGTAGTTGTAGTAGTAATAGTAGTAGTAGTAGTAGTAGTAGTAGTTGTTGTTGTTGTTGTAGTAGTAGTAGTAGTAGTAGTAGTAGTAGTATTGGTAGTAGTAGTAGTAGTATTAGTAGTAGTAAAGTAGTAATTGGAGTGTTAGTAACTGTAGTAGTAGTTGTTGTTATTGTAGCTGTTGTTGTTGTTAGCGTAGTATTAGTTGGAGTTGTAGTAGCTATAGTAGAACTAATAGTAGTAGTTTTAGTAGTAGTAGTAGTAGTAGGATAAGTAGGAGTTAGGTAGTAGTAAAGTAGTAGTTGTTGTTGTAGCGTATAGGAGTGGTAGTAGTAGGAGTAGGAGTTGTAGTAGGAGTAGAAGTAGGAGTAGTTGTGGTGGTAGGGGTTGGAATTGTAGTTGTAGTAGTAGTTGCAATAGTAGTAGTAGTAGTAATATTTACAATTGTAGTAGTAGTAGAGGCAATACTATTAGTAGTAGAAATAGTTTTGGGAGTAGTAGTAGTAGTTGTTCTTGTTCTTGTAGTAGTAGTAGCGACAGTGATATTAGTAGTAGTAATAGTAGTAGTAGTGGTAGTAGTAGTAGTTGTACTAGTGGAAGTGGTGGGAGAAGTCGTAGGTGTATTAGTAAAAGTAGTAGTAGTAGCAGTTGTAGTGGTAGTTGTTGGAGAAGTAGTAGTAGCAGTAGCCATAGTAGTAGTTTTAGTTGTAGTAGTAGTAGTAGTAATACTAGTAGTAGAATTGATAGTAGTAGTCACAGAAGTAGCGGTTGTAGTAGGAGTAGTAGCAATAGCAGTAGTAGGAGAGGTAGTCGTAGTAGTAGTATTAGTAGTAGAAGTAGATGTAGGAGAAGTTGTAGTGCTAATAGTAGGAGCGGTATTAGTAGTAGCTGTGGCCGTAGTAGTAGTGGTAGTAGTATTATAAGTAAATGTAGCAGTAGTAGCAGCAGCAGTAGTAGTAGTAGTATTAATAGTAGCAGTAGTAATGATAATAGTAGTCGCAGTTGTAGCATTAGTAGTAGGAGTAAAACTACTACAATTCCTACTACGGTAGTAGTAGTCGTAGTAGTATTAGTAGTGACTGTAGCAGTAGTAGTAGTTGTAGTAGTAGTAGTATTATTAGTAGTAGTTTTCGTAGTTGTAGGACTAGTGGTAGGGGTAAAACTACTACTACTACTAAAACAACTATTACTACTACAGCTGCTGCTGCTGCTGCTTCTACAATTACTTCTACTTCAACTACTACTATATCTTTTGCTTCAAAAACTACTATTACAACTACTACAACAACAAGAACTTCTACTACTGCTACAGTTGCTGTGGCTACTACAGCAACAACCACAACTGCTACTGCTCCTACTGCTGCTGCTACAACTACTGCTGCTGCTACTATTACTATTACTACTACTACTACTACTCCCATTACTAGTGCTACTCCAACTGCTACTACCACTACTGCCACTACAACTACTACATCTACTATGATTGCTACTACTACTATTGCTGCTACTAATCCTACTCCTACTCCCACTCTTGCTACTACTAATACTACGAGTAATATTACTACTATTACTACTAGAACTAGTACAACTACTACGACAACAACTCCTCCTACTCCTACTAATAATACTACAACTACTAAAACAACTACTACTAATTTTACTACTAGTACAATTAATACTACAACTGCTTCTAGCACTGCTACTACTACTAATACTACTAATAATACAACTGCTACCGCTACTACTACTACTGCTACTATGACTACTAATACTACTTCTACTCCAACTCCTACTACTACTCCAACTCCTACTCCGACTCTAACTACTAATACACATACTAGTACAACTACTACTACAATAACTACAACTACTGCAACAACAATAACTACAACTATTACTACAATTACTGCTGCTACTACTAATCTTGTTGCAGCTACTACTATAACTATGCCACCTATTACTACTCCTACTACAACTCCAACTCATACTCCCACTACTACTACTACATCTCCTCCTCCTACTACTACTACACCTACTCCTACTTTTGTTACTACTACTCCTACAACTGCTACTACTATGCCTACTACGACATCTACTCCTACTGCTCCTGCTGCTACTACCACAACTCCTACTACAACAACTATTCCTACTACTACTACTTCTCCTACAACTACTCCTACTCCTACCACTACTACTACTGCTCCTACTCCTACTTCTACTACTTCTGCTACTATTACTACTACTACTACTCTACTACTACTACTCCTATACTAATTCTACTGCTACTAATCCTACTAACTCTCCTACTTCTACTTCTTTCTAACAACTAACGTGCGAACTACTATAGCCACCACAACTCCTACAACTACTACTACTTCTACTACTGCTACTACTGCTACTAAATATCTACTACTTCTAGTACCACTACTACTGCTACTACTATTGCTGGTACTACTATTGTTCCTTCTGCTGCTACTACTTCTGCTTTTACTACTACTACTACTATTATAACTCCGACTACTACTATTACTACTACTTCTACTACTACTACTCCTCCTCCTCCTCCTCCTCCTCCTCCTCCTCCTCCTATTACTACTCTTACTACTACTTCTATGACTGCTTCTACTACTTCTACGATTGCTTCTACTACTTCTAGTGCTATTACTATTACTACTTCTGCTACTGCTACTACTACCACACTACTAATACTACTGCTACTACTGTTATTGCTACTGCTAATACATTACTACTACTACAACTACTACTACTTCTACTAATACTACTACGGTTGCTACTACTACAACTAACACGACAACTACTACTTCGGCTACTACATCTACTACTACTACTAGTACTAATGCAACTAGTACTAGTACAAACAAAACTACTACTACTTCTACCAAAACAACAACTACTGCTACTCCTACTCCTACTACTAGTACTAATGCAACTAGTACTAGTACAAACAGTACTACTACTACTTCTACCACAACAACAACTACTGCTACTACTACTCCTACTACTACTACTAATACAACAACAATAACAACTACTACTACAACTATTGCATCTACAACTACTACTACTCCGACTCCTACTTTTAGAAAAACAACAACTACTACTACTCCAACAACTTCTACGACTGCTACCACTACAATTACAACTACTACAATTACTATTACCGCTATTACCACTATAGATACTACTACAAACAACTATTACTACTCCTACTGCTAATACTACCCCTACTAGTATTACTATTACAATAACAACAACAACAACAACAACAACAACAACAACTACTACTACTAATACTACAACCACTACTACTACCACTACTACTACTATTACATCTACAACTTCTACTAGGCCAACCCCTATTTTTACAACAAAACAACTACTACTACTCCTATGACTTTTGCTACTGCTACTACTACAATTACAACTACTACTTTTACTACTACTACTACTACTACTTACGTTTACTACTGCTACTA
>RXID01017464.1:0-19048 GCA_005019695.1 Trichopus zeylanicus subsp. travancoricus
TTAAAATTACAAGTTTCATATTTATACATTCTCAAATAAATCCCTTCAATATTTTTATTTATTAATAAGTCTAAATTTTTTATCTTGTTTTAAATAAAATTTTACAAAAAAGACATTGAAGATTTTAAAACTTAAAATTTAAAATTACAAGTTTAATATTTATACATTTAAAAATAAATCCCATGAATATTTTTATTTATAAATAAGTCCAAATTTTATTTATTTTAAAACTAAATTTTACGAATAGATCCCTTGCAGGACCCTCATCGACCGGGGTCCGCGCCCACGCACCAGCCTCGTTCGTTCGCACCTGCGCGCCGGCCTCGAGCGCTCGCTCCCGCGCACCATCGCTCGCGCGCTCGCCGCCCGTGCAGCCCCTCGTTTATAAATATTTGGACTTTTTTATAAATAAAAATATTTCATGGGTTTATTTGTAAATAATTTGGAAGGAAGACTTTTTTGTAAATCGGAATAATTTCATAGTATTATTTGCAAATATCTGAAAATTAAATAATAAATAATAATTTTTTAGGGGTTTAATTGTAAAAATAACGAATGGTAAAATCAGAATTTTTGAAAAAAAATTTAATTAAATAACAATCAGGAGGTGTAGATAAATATTTTAAAAGGGGGTGGTATAGGTAATTATGAAAATTATGGGAGGTTTTCGTAATTAGCGAAAATTAAGGGGGTAGGTAATTAGTCCTAAATTTTAATATTTTCAAAAATATCCATAAATAGTCTGTGATCGAAAGTTTTAAGGCCAAGTTCTAAAGCAAAAGTCCTCATTTCTCTACCTCTTGCTGACACCCTCTGTATGATGGGACAAATTTCAGATTGTGGAGATTCAACAAACTGTTATTTCGCCAAGGAGAGCATACTTGATTTGGATGGAAAGGTAGATAGCTGGATATTTTCTACAATTTGCGATTTGGATTCAATCCAAGATCATTAATGAAATCAGCACTGAACACACAGAGAAACAGAATCAATTTGAAGATGGTTCTGGAGCAGAGCAATGCTATGATGTATTGTATGCAGAAGCTGATTAAGATCCAGTTGCCTGACATTCTTTCAATTCCATTATCGAGCAATCCAACAGAGATTCCTCTAAATGATATGTAAACTTCAATTTGTCAAGTTATTTTCAACCAGGGGCCTGGCCTTACAACTACTGAGTGCTGAGAGGCTCAGTGACATCGCAAACTCTGTGCAGTTTCTGCCTTGTGCACATGGTTTGAATCGCCTGGCTCTGTTTTAGGTTTTCTGTTTTTGTTTTTTGCCTAATATATATTTGTATATGCACCCCTGTGAAAGAGTAGAATTGTATATATATATATATACCCATGCAAAAATTGATATTCGAATTGAGGCCTCCACTAAAGTTAAGTGTTTGCCTCCTCATAAGATGCAATTAAGTCAAGGTTAAGTGGGCTCCCACTGGCTCGATTACGAAACTGATGGTTCAAGCTCTACTCATTATGAACTTGAGTAACTATGACTTCGGTTTGATCTTAAATAAATATATAATATATAATATATAGTATATAATTTATATATTATATGTGGCAGTAAAATTATATATATAATTAAAAATTGAGCCAAATTATCTAACTGGTTAAGCGAATTGATTTCAATTCCAATTTGATTCATAAAAAAATGAGCTCAATTTCGAATTTAAAGACAAACCAAGAAGTTCAAACAGCTGTTGAACTTCGAACTAAATTGAAATTTTAATTGTATATGAATAAATATGTAAACATAAAATGATAATTTTGGCAATTGAACATTAACTGAGCTGTGTTTATGATATCATATTTTTTGTTTGGGTTATAAACCGAATTAATTGATTTATATTAGGGTATTTATGCAAGTATAAAATTTTTAGCGACAGGTTCTATTAATTTTCATTTTTTATTATGGATATAGATTTACCTCAGATTTTCTATCAAAAAATAAATATTTATTGGATCAATTTTCATCGTAATATTTGAGTTGACAGGTATTATGAACCGGATTTGTTGCTGTCCGGACAGTCAAGGGTTCCGCCTGAAAAAATAATCAGGTTTTGCATCAACCCCCTTCCATTACGTGTGAATTGCTAAAGTCCTCTTTTTATTGGGTTTGGGCCGCGACAGATTTGTTAATACTTTGTCAGGCCCACTCGAGCGGCTCTAAATTGGACCTCTCGTCGCTGGTGCCACCAAATTCCTAACCCTAAATCCCGCCGCCATCGACAATGTCGACCCGATAAAATGCACCCAAATTGCCCTCATCGGAGATGTCGACCGGGGGAAGACGACGAAATGGTGGATCCCTTCGCTCACATCGAAGAAGAAGCTGGCGATATCAACTCCTCTCAAGACTCCCTTCTCGACCGCTCAGGCTTCCTTGGCGAATCCGACGACGCTCTCCCCGCCATCTCCTCGTCATCCGACGGCCCCTCCTCTCCTGCCGCTGACCCCGCACCTACCGCCGAGCCACCCATCCTTCTCTTCTCTGTCCCTTCCTCTCCTTCCCTGTCCCCGGATCCCCGCGACCTGCGGTTGCATTCATCCCAAACACCAACCATAGAACACCTCTCCCTGAACCCAGAGAAGGAGAAGTCAGATCTGCCTTCAGCTCCTTCCGTTACCCAGGACACCTGCGACCTAGGGTTGCCCTCGTCCCCGGCTACGGGAAACTCCTCCAAGAAACCTAAGTTTAAGAAATCAAGGAAGCGGGCCAGAGGCGCCAAGATCCGGTCGCCAGAGAGCGGGGAAGAGCTCGATTTCAACAATTATAAGCCCCAGCCCGAGTCTCTGGAATTACTAAGTCGCAATTTAGGGTGTCCGAGTTCTGTAGGCGCTACCATGGGAGCGCGGAAGCTACCAGTCTGGATCGAGAACCCGCTGCCCGAGGGAGGGTGGAGCAGCAATGCTCCCGGCGGTGGTGCAAGTTTCCCGGCGACTCTGGCCGATGTCATCAATATGTTCTCCCGGAAGCCTAATACGAGGTTCCAGGATACTGATATCATGGAAATTGCTGCCATGAAAGGGATAGTGTTCCCCACGCCAAGCTGGTGGCGCCCTGAGGGCTATGACTAGGTGGTACTGCAGCTTCGTTTGTGACTTGGATAAAGAAAAATCTCACTTTTGTGTGTTTCGGAAGGATAAGGGACCGGCATGCGTTTTGGTTCCGCAAGATGGCAACTCTTTGGGGTAAGATATCTTCCGGCAGTAGTTTCTGACTTGCATGATATCCATATCAGATTTAACTTTTGACAGTCATCAATCCAGCTAAAAGAAGGCAATGCTGTAAGCCATCTCACCTTCATTCTTCCGAGCACCACCCTGTTTCTCTCTCTCTTATCTTTCATGCTGGAACCCCAACAACTGCGTAGGACTTGCTAACTCTTACGCAGTAAAAGGGTTTTGTTGCTGGTCAAATCCGATAAGCCCTTTGTAGGACTTCCTAACTGTTGGTCATCCAGCTTCTCAACATTTGTGGACTAAACCATCAACAAGCCCAATCCAAATTTTAATTTAAGCTGATCGTCGAGGTGATTGTTGTGGCTTAATGGATGTAACGAAGGATCATGTTAAGATGAATCATTAGGTTCAAAAATCTCGGTTTATAAACAATCAAATCAAATAATCAAAGGGTTAACAAATATTTTTAATTTTTATATATAATTTTATTCCGACTGATTTTGCTGTCGAAGTAATAATTGTCAGAGAATTTCTAACAATTTTTTTTATGGTATTTTTCTCGTGTAAGTTGACAACGGATTGACTTAGTAGAGTAAGATTTTAAAGAATTACTCGGACCAAAATTGGTAGCAAATCAAACTTTTTAATTATTCGGACCAAAGACGATGGTGAATCGAGCTCCGTTCAATAGTGATGAAAAAAATCTAAGGAAGAATGGCTGTTTCCCGAGGTTGTTGAGGAACGGGGAATGATGATACATGAACCATGAGTTTAAGTAAATTCTAAGTACTAAACGGTTCAATACTATTTAACGTTGTCGAGTATGTTTACATTATTGTATTAACAATTTTCATTTACATCTCTAGTCAAGATGGTTTGCTGCACAGCCATGGCGTCAACAAAAACCTTTTTTTTTCCTAGAGATGTCCTAGTGTTCGTGCGGACACCTTCTACGTGCACCACTTGATTATCACTGCCTTCGAAATTTCCATAAACTACAACGAGAATAGGCAAGGAATTTTCTTTTTCTTCTTCTTAATTTAGTAACTTACTTGGCCCGGCCATATGGGAATCTTAGTTTGATTAATGATATACTAGATATTGATTTAGAAGTTTTGGTTTGATTTGTTTAGCCATTATCACAACTGAATTTTTTTCAAAATTATATATATCCTCAAATTTAAATAATTACATATAATTTCAATATTTCTAATGGTTGATTTTTTGAATTTTCATAATAATTAAAATAGAATTTAATAGGTTTGTTGAATTGTGATAGTTTTAAAATTAATAATATTCATCTAAACTTATGAAGGATCAAGTTTGAAAATAAAAATTGTTGAATCAATTTTGTGAAAATGATGACTCGATCATAATTTAAATATGAAGTTTGAAGATTAAATTGAGGGTTTAAAAATACTAAAGATGCAGGATAAATTGCAATTAAGTTTAGTGTTTATTTTTACGTAGAATTGAGAATTTAATAGTTAAATTTTTAAATTTCTATATTTGACACCTTAATTACTTTGAAAATATCTCCATCAATTTATTTTATATTTATCCAAATTAATTTAATAAAGTGTCAAATAATCATCTAACCGAAATTTATAATATAAACTTGACTATATTTTTTGTCTTAGACCAAATTGTCCGAGTATGTGAATTTGATCATTTGAACTTAGTTAGCAACAAACAAATTTTTTCTTAGCAAATCTGGCTATCCAAATCTTAGAGTTCAATTATCTAAATTTTAGTGTTTGATTGTCTAAACTTAGAGTTCAATTATTTAAATATGTGAAATCATAATTTAACAACTAGTTTTCTGACAATTGAAATAATTTCATACATAAGCTCAATCATCTGAACTTAGCAAAAAAAACAAAGAAGTAATTCCCAATGGCTAGATTTAGTTATAACATTTATAAAAAGACTTAAATTATTTTTTTTATTCTCAGTGATGAAAAAACGTTAACATTCTTATAGAAAAATACAAACTCCCAAAGGATTTTTAACTTCAAATAAGAATTCTAAGTAGATTTGACTTTCACATTCTTAGATTGTCCTAATTATCAATCTCCCGTTTGTTGTGATATTTTTTCTTGATTCTTATAACTCTCATAAGTTATTAAAAAAAATTTAAGTGTTATTATAGAATTTCGAAGAGCATTAAGAGAGTGTGTGAATTTTGTGGAACTACACTTGCAAATTGCAAGATGAGTTTTACGAGTTTGGATAGATCCAAAAGAAATAACATTCACACATTTCAAGTTAATATAAAAGTTTGGATTTATTTGAACAAATGACATTACTAATGAAATGATTGAAATTCTAAAAATAAAAACAATAGTCATGTAGTAAGCACAGTTAATTACTGAATTACATAAAAATTAGTGTATTCTTTCCCAACTTTCTTTTATTAGTTATATAATTTGTGAATTGGTTATTTGTAATTACATGTATTGGTAATTTTTATATATGGCTGATTAATTATATAAGTTGAAACTGAGATTTGATAATTTTAGGATTTAAAAGTGATTTTGGTGTTTTAATATTTAAAACTTATAATTATTTTTTAAAATCTAATTCATCGGCTCTCTCTTTTTCTTAATTATCTCTAACTAGAATATCAAATTTTAAATTATCTTCATTTTTTAAAAAATGTGAAATTCCACATTATATTGTATGGACTTGAAGGAAGTAGAAGTTAGCGGATTGTGGTCAGGCACCCATGAGTTTGAGAGAGGCGAAGTCCAACAAATTTACTGAAGTCTTTCTTGAGGATAAAAGCTTGGATCATGTATGTAAGCACAAAATCAGAATATACAATTTCATGCACTCCTAAAATATTTTATATTACATAAATTAACTTAGTTTTGGGAAGATTTTAGAAGAAGTTTTAGGAATATAAAAAACTATGTATAATTATTTCAATTTGGCGAAATTATACATAATTTTAAAAAGTTCAGATATTATTTACAAAGACCTCATTATTTTATTATAAAATACTTATTAATTGATTAGAACAAATTTACACTAAATAATTAAAATCTAATGGTGACAAACTGGGATGGCAGTATGACGCCTGGTATGACACAGTTCAATTTGGATAGCGCCCAGCACGACATAGGAACTACAGTTTTGTGTCATGCTAGCATGGTCTATAAACCTGGGTCATGTTCAGTGCCATTCTTGTAGTCTACGGATCAGACACTGCTCACTGCATGAATGGATCGAATACGACATGGCCTAACTCAAATGTATTTTTTTTTAACTCCCTTTGGTCTTCTTCTTCTAGTCTTGGTCAAAAAGGTCTGATTTAACAAGGAGTTGTTATGGGTTTATTTTTTTAAATTTAATCTTTAAATGAAAATTTTTTTTATTTAAATATAATTTATAAAAAGATAAAACATGTTTTAAAAATAATAAAAAAATTTTAAAAAGTCAAAAGTAGTTTTTTTGATAATTTTACAAAAATACCCTTCTCAACTACTATTTTTAAAGGATATTTTAAATATTTCATGATTTAAAAATTTTTATAAATAATATCCTCTCATACTACCTTTTTTTACACAACAACTCACAAAATTCTTCTTCTTTCATACTCTCTTAATTCTTAAGTCTTTAATTTATAATTTAGACTTCAAGCTTTGACAATATGATTTTTAGCTATTCAACTCTTCTGATCTTCCTCTATTTTTCAATTAGATTTTTTTTATAATGGTATATTTCTCTTTTAATTCTCTCTTTTTTTTTAATAATAAGTCTCAAGTTTTAGATTTTTAACCTGAACTTGAGGTTGATGTCAACCTCACGAAAGAAGAATTAGTGATGTTTGGAAGTACTACAATATTATAGTGGTTGAAGGTGTAGAGAAAGTCAACTGCAAAAAATGCAAGAATAAATTAAATGCCACAACTGTACATGAAATCAATCATTTTCGAATATATATTCAGTCTCATTTAAAAAGAGAATATGATTTAACTTAAATATAACTTTATTTTACAAGTGATTTCTTTCTTCTTCACTTACTATTCATAAATTTTTTAAAGAAAAAACACGAGAAGATTTAGTTAATTATATTTTTTGAGACAAACAATCATTTTCTTTTAAAGAAAATTTCAAGATGGAAGAGTTACAATAAAATTAAATGTACTCTATCAAGAAATACTCAAAAATACTGAAAAGTATGATGAAATTAAAATGTTTGAAACAAAAAAATTTATTTATTTATTTTTTGCAAGTTAGAAACAAAGAATTGCTCTAACATCTAATTGTTAAAGTATTGATTACGATGCATCTTATATTTGTATTACTGCTTATTATATTTATAATATAATGATGTTGTATAAATACATTATTAGTTTTAAACTTTAGAGTATTCCCATAATACTACTAATATTATGAATATTATTCTTCAAATTATTTATGACTATAATATTGAAGATAAAATATTTAATATTACTTTATATAATACTAGTAATAGTAATACTACTATTGATTTAGTTAAATGTTAGTTGCCTATTTTATTAGAAGAAAAATTATTTCATATTTGTTGCATATGTCATATATTTGACTTAGTTGTTCAAGATTAACTTAAATTTTCAAATAAAGTATATGAATTGAAAAACTTAGAAATTTTATTTAAATATGTTAGATTCATACCTAATCGTACTCAAGATTTTAAAATTTTGTGTACATAATATAAAAGGTCACCTAAAAAATTTCTCTTGAAATAGAAAATAAATGGAATACTACTTATAAATTATTAAAAGCTTGTTATGACTATAGAGACATGCTTACTCTTTTTGTATATAATACATAGGTAGTTTGTTACTTATCAAAATAATTTGGAAGGTTTGTCAATTATTTATATTGTTATTAAAATATTTTTATGTTATAACTATAATTCTTTTATGTAGTTATTATATGATAGTTTATTTATTATTTAATGAACTTATACTTTTTTCTTCTGTTTTTGGTAATTATAAATCAGTTCCGAAATTTATAAATTTTCTTCCTCCAATAGAAGAAATTTTTGAAACTATTAATCCTGTATTTTCTTTAACTACTATATTAGATCTAGGAGTAAATATTTTAGGTTTTGAAATGTTAGTTGATGAATATAAGATAATATATATTTTACTATAGATGTAGGACAATATAAATAATATCTTAGATAATCGTTATATAAAATATATAGCATTTACCAAACTCAGTATGGTAGTTCATCTTATTTTGGTCAATCAAAATATGTTATAGGTTCTAGCATAAAGTCTTACATATTTTCTATTTTTTTGAAAAAAATAGGAGTCATCTTTAATATTTTCTTCATATAATGAATTGAGTTTTTATAAAAATCAAATTGTAGAGGATTTAACTGAAGAACATGCTGAAAAAATTGATATTTTTTTTTGATGGATTGTACATACGAGTAAATATCTGGTGCTTTCCATTATGACTCATAATTTACTAACTGTTTTGATATTCACAATTACATTGAACTCTTATTTTAATATACGTAAATGAGTATTAAATGATAAAGAATCCAATTAGTACTAGATGTATTAGAAATATGTATTTATATAAAAACTAGTGTGATGCAAAAAAAAAATAAATTATAGAGTTGATCAAAGTTCAACTGACAAAGAGGTTGAATAAATAAAATATAGTGACCTCGGAGATTGAACTTTAATTAAAAAGAATTAAATAGTAAGTTCATTATATTCAAAATTAAAATATATATTATTGTATTTAAAATAAATTTTGAATTATTTTTTATTGAACTATATTATTGACTTCAGCGTCGAATCAACATCGTTAGGTGCGATCCCTCACCCCAATGATTTTTTTTTTACAAAATTTAAGACAATGGTGAAAATTATAAAATCTGTATTTTAAATAAAATTTATGTATTTTAAATAAAATATATGTTATCATATTTTTAAACATTAATTCTTTCTTAATTTTATTTAATTTTTTTCTGAATCTTTATATATTTTTGAATTTTTTTTATGTTGTTATTTTAAAAATAATTTTCTAGTTTTCTGTAGTTTAATTTTTTTAAAAAATTATTTTGGGTCATGCGTGTGATAAGGAAAAAATGGAGACGAGTCGTGGTCGGTACTGTCCATCACAGTGGTAGACCATGTCAAGCACAATTTGCCACAATTACGGTGGCCCATCAAAATAGTTCGTGCTAGTCTTCTTGACACCACTAGCCTTCCCTCCTAACAAGAGATGTCAAATAAGTCGACACACTCCATTTTAACAAGCCTTCATTACTATTATAGATCATACTAAGTATGATTTGTAAACAAAAAGGGCCGTCAGGCCCGACCCACACCTCATAGATATGTGAGTCATATATGGTCTACTATTAGATTTTAATTGATTATCTGGTTAAAATGTTAAGTTTTTTTTTAAAAAAAATTGGACTCAAAGCAGGAATGAGAGGTGAGAAAGTAAAGAAAATTACATATTAAAAAAAAAGGGCTAATTACGTACACCCGCATAATATCTTTAAATTACGAAAAATTTCCCGAAATTTTCGTAATTACCTATATCATCTCTCTTTTCAAAATATTTACCTACACATCTGATTATTATTTAATCAAAATTTTCTCCAAAAATTTCGATTTTACCCTCCGTAATTTTGTCAATTAAACCCCTAAAAAACTTATTTTCTCACTCCCACTCTTTCTCCCAAAATATTTACAAATAAACCCTTGAAATATTTTTTTATAAAAAAGTCCAAATGTTAATATTTTTCAAAAATTATTTATAAAGGAGCTGAAATATTATAAATATTTTATATGTATTTTTACACATAAGCCCATTGAATTTTTTTTATAAAAAAAATCCAAATGTTAATCTTTTTGAAAAAAATATTTATAAAGAAGCTGAAATAGTTTAAATATTTTATAAATAAACCCTAATGTTTATATATTTACAAATAAGCCCCTTGAATTTTTTTATCTATAAAAAAGTCCAAATGTTAATATTTTTTAAATAAAAATTTATAAAAAGGACCTTAAATATTTTACAAATAAACCCTATATAAGAAATTTCATTACAAATTTTATATTTGTGAATTTACAAATAAGTGCCATTTTGAATTTTTTGTTTTTATTTATAAATAAAGGGCAAAATTTTTCTAATTTCAAAAAAAATAACGAAACCAAGCGTTGAAGGTAGGAAAACTTAAAACTTTACTAAAAGCTCGAGCTTTTTGTATATTTACAATAAAGAAACCACCGTGAATATTTTATTTATAAATAAGATTCAAATTTTATCATCTTTAAAAGAAAATTTTACAAAAAGACATTGACAGGTTTTAAACTTTAAAATTTTATATTACAAGGTTAATAATTATACATTGAATAATAGACCCCTAAAATATATTTATTTTATAATAAGTCCAGAGTTTATTATTTTTTAAAATAAAATTTTATAAAGAGACATTAATACAAGTTTTAAAACTTAAAAATTTGAAATTACAAGTTTCATATTTGTCTATTTACAAATGAGAGAAAAAGAAAGGAAAGACCTCATGGAATATTTTGTTTATAAATAAGTCTAAATTTTTTAATCAGTTTTTTAAATGAAATTTTACAAAAAAGACATTGAAGGTTTTAAAAATTAAAATTTAAATTACAAGTTTTTAATATTTGTACATTTAAAAATAGACCCTTTGAATATTTTTATTTATAAATAAGTCTAAATTGTTATTTATCGAATAAATTATTGAAGATTTTAAAACTTAAAATTTAAAATTACAAGTTTCATGTTTGTACATTTTCAAATAGATCCCTTGAATATTTTTATTTATAAATAAGTCTAAATTTTTTATCATGTTTTAAATAAAATTTTGCAAGAAAGACATTGAAGGTTTTGAAACTTAAAGTTTAAAATTATAAGTTTAACATTTGTATATTTAAAAATAGACCCCTTAAATATTTTTATTTATAAATAACTCTAAATTTTATTTATTTTAAAACTAAATTTTATGAATAAGTCATTGAATGTTTGAAAACTTAAAATTTAAAATTACAAGTTTCATGTTGTATATTTTCAAATAGACCCCTTGAATTTTTTTATTTATAAATAAGTATAAATTTTTTATCATATTTTAAATAAAATTTTACAAGAAAGACATTGACGGTTTTAAAACTTAAAATTTAAAATTACAAGTTTCATGTTGTACATTTAAAAAAAGACATCTTGAATATTTTTATCTATAAATAAGTCCAAATTTTATTTATTTTAAAACTAAATTTTACGAATAGACATCTCGCCGGCCGGCGTTCGCGTCCGCGCACCAACCTTGGGCGTTCGCGCCTACGCACACGCCGCCCTCGCTCTGCACGAGGGCACGCGAGCGCGAACACCTGAGACCGCCTCGGGCGTCTGCGCTGCACGCCCTCACGCCGGCGTCTGCGAGCGGGAGGAAAGCGATTTACTGAGGAAACCGGAACCCAATCTGCTCCCGGGGGGTTCGAACGTCAATCTGCTCGCCGGCGGGGCAGCGACGACGCGAGGGTGGTGGGGAACAGCGCAGGGGACCGGCAGAGCAGCGGTGCGGGGCTCGTTAGGGCAATAGTGAAAAGAGATGAGATTTAACTGTAAATATCGGGGTTTTTTTTTGTAAATTTCAGGGTATTATATACAAATATTCAAAAATTAAATAACAAATAATAAGTTTTTAAAAGTTTAATTGTAAAAATTATGAAGGGTAAAATCAAAATTTTTGGAGAAAATTTTAATTAAATAACAATCAGGGGTGTAGGTAAATATTTTAAAAAGAGGGGTGGTATAGGTAATTATAAAAATTTCGGAGAATTTTTTATAATTATCAGATATTATAGGGAATATACGTAATTAATCCTAAAAAGAATGAGGTCGGGCCAATCAATGGATCTACAGAACGTTTGATATCTCTACAGTTGTAATGCAAAACCAATGCTCTTTTTTTTTTCCTCGAATGGTTTCGATGACTTTTTTGGACAACTAAAAATGCGGATAATTAACACACGTAAGCCCGGCGTCAGATGTCAATCTTTCGTGATTGCCGGAAAAAGATGAGAGAACACGAGATAATCATGCATTAATTGCAGGTCAATTGTTTGAACAATATATATATATGTATATATCGTGTTGACTAAGTAGTACTTTGGAAATCACCGGATAGTTTCATCGCAAAAATAATTCGAGGATTGTCGTGGAAATGATTTGATTAAAATAAATGACGTAATTATCCAAGTATGTAGGATATGATGCTTTGATTACGTTGTTTGCTGGGCACGATAAGGAGAAATTTAAAAAACAGGGAGCCAGCCTTATCGGAAGTCCTCGGGGAGGTCTCTGCTTTAGGTTTAGTTAAGACTTTTAAGTCTTGATTTTAGAGTTTATTTTCACGTCTACATTTTGGTTATTTCAATGGCATATCAATCTTATTTTAATTTTCGCTAAATTATTTTTATTTTATTTAAGCATAATTTGATTATTATTTGATTATGATTTAATTATAATTTTAAAAATAATATAAAATTTATAGAAAATTGAAAAAATAAAAAATAAACGAATAATAGGTCAAATACTAAATTATCCTAAAAATATAAGTTAATAAATATGAGTTTTTATAGTATATATATTGAATTTAATTTATGCAAGATATATGAATAATTTATCAGACCCTAATGCTATAATAATTAATATAATATATAAATAAAATATCCAAGTATTTGGGGACATCATGATTTGATTAGATTGTTGTTGGATGAGCAAGTTAAGAAATTAAAATTATTTGGAGAATAAAAAGAAAAACGCAGCCAGCCAGCCTTACGTGAAGTCTCGAGGGACGTGTCTCCGTTAGGGTTTCGGAACTTTCGTTCATAGTTATCGCCAAATCCATGCAAGATGCATGTGTTTTGGTCAAGCACACTTTCATACAATCTTAGGATTTCCATGAACTCATCCATTCTCTTGTTATGTATATTTATATATATCGTATCAAATTGAAAGAAACACAACACAAGTATAACATCTGAAGATCGATGGAGAAGGTTATAGCCTTTGCATTGTTTCTTCAACTGCTGTCTTTCTCCACGTGTTTGCATTTGGACAGAACTCAGTTTCCCTCGACGTTCCTCTTTGGCACCTCAACTTCTGCTTATCAGGTATAATCTAGATATTAGGCTTTGAGATTAGTGTTTTTTTTAATGCATATGTGTATCTGTTGCGTACTGACAATTATATCGAGTACGAGGAGATCTAAAAAGCAATGCAATGCTTGCATTCACTCCTGTGGTATTCTAATTTGCATACTGACTAATTAATTTTATCTTTTTCAGATTGAAGGTGCATATTTAGAAGGTAACAAAAGCTTGAGCAATTGGGATGTGCTTGCTCACATGCCAGGTATATATGCTTTTGTGTTACTCTTTTTATTTGTGTTCTATAATATTTACCTTTCAAATTTGTGGAGATTTAGTAGGTAATAGTTGTTTGGTTTTGGTATATATATATATATATATATCTCAGGGAAGATACTAGATGGAAAGAATGGAGATGTTGCTGATGATCACTACCATCTCTACATGGTAGGTATATTTTGATTTTGTATTCCATAGAGAACTTCACGGTAGGGATGTCCAAGATCATTGAAGTTGGAAACAAATGAATTTTAAACAGGCTGACATTGAGCTGATGCATTTTCTTGGAGTGAATTCCTATAGATTTTCCATATCATGGTCAAGAATTCTACCACGTAAGTGTCTTTTGTACTAGTCGATTTTCATGCTTTGTATAAAGATTGTTGTCTCGATTTGATCTGAGTTGCTTTTTTTTTTCATTGCAATATATAGAAGGTAGATTTGGGGAGATAAACTCGGAGGGCATATCATTCTACAGTAAGCTTATTGATGCCTTATTGATTAAAGGTGAATATTAGTTGAAATAGTTTCTGAAAGGTTCTCATTGTGGACAAATCCATGCGGTCATGTTATATCAATGAACGTTAAAACTCGACTCATTTTCTCATGCATGTCTCTGTAGGAATACAACCATTTGTTACGTTAAACCACTTCGACATCCCTCAAGAGCTAGAATCTCGCTATGGTGCATGGCTAAGTGCTGAAATACAGTATGGTTCCTTTCCTTTGCTCCAACATGAGTAACACTTGGAGTTTTGGTTGGTGACTGTGTTTTACATTGTGACTACGGATTCCTCTTTCAGGGAGGATTTTGGATACTTTGCAGAGGTCTGCTTCAAGGCATTTGGTGAAAAAGTGAAATATTGGACCACATTTAATGAGCCAAATATGCTGGTGAAACATGGTTATCTCACCGGAGATTTTCCTCCCACTCGTTGTTCGAAACCTTTTGGCGACTGTGATTCTGGCGATTCCCTCGTTGAACCGTACGTTGCAGCACATAATGTTATCATGTCCCATGCAACAGCTGTCGATATATACAAAAACTTTTATCAGGTTAATTTATGACAGAAGTTGTTTAACCCAAGTTAATTGTCTAATTAATTAGACCTTGTGGTTCTAAATTTTACCCACTTTAATCTGATGTTCTTTCCCAGGCGAAACAAGGAGGATCCATTGGTATTGTGATGGCCGCTGTCTGGTACAAGCCACTGAGAAATATTCCAGCTGATCGTTTAGCAGCTAAAAGGGCTTTAGCTTTTGATGTTGCGTGGTGAAAATTCTATCTTCTTAGAAATCTGTAGGAGTTACCCTTCATTCCTTGTTGAGACTTTGTGAATTTTAATTTGTTTTTTGCTTTCTCATTATTAGGTTCTTAGATCCAATAATTTATGGAGATTATCCTTCAGAAATGCGTCTGCTCCTCGGTTCGAGATTACCAGCATTTTCATCAAACGATCGAAGAAAACTACAAAATAAACTGGATTTTATAGGAATCAACCACTACACTAGTTTATATGCAAAAGACTGCATGTTTTCTTCATGCAAGCTTGATAGCATAGAACAAGGACTTCTGCTTACCACTGGAGAGAAAATGGGCATTTCGATCGGAACCCCAGTAAGAAGTGGAGAAAAAAAGGAACAATTATTAATATTTTTAAGAGATATTCTTTTTTCTTTTTTTTACTAATGAAGCAAATTCAATGTTGTAGACTCCAATGCCAGGCATGTATGTCGTTCCACATGGAATGGAGAGGGTGGTCATGTACGTTATGGAAAGATACAACAACACTCCTATGTTCATTACAGAGAATGGTAAGCGATTTCAGACAGAAAAGTCTTTTATTTCTTGTTGTGCTCATTTAATTTCTCGTTAGGTTGTGCGCAAGCAAGCACGAACGATGCATCAATCAACAAGCTACTCAATGATCAGCCGAGAGTTGAATATCTTCAAAGCTACATCTCTTCTCTGGCGAAGGCCATGAGGTATTCAAAAATACCCAAAAAAAAAAAAGCATACTACGCGGACTTGCGTAACAATGACTGATGATAATCTCCTTTTTGTAGGCAAGGAGCAGATGTGAGGGGTTACTTCATATGGTCTCTCATCGACAACTTCGAATGGCTCTTTGGCTACAGTTTGAGGTTTGGACTGTTCCATGTGGACTATGAAACACAAGCAAGAACTCCTAAGCTATCTGCAGAATGGTACAAGCAATTCCTGTCGACGAGCTCCAATATCGCAGAAATCACTAGAGGTGGCTGGAAATCAAGGAGTCCGACATACTAGAATAGTAAAATATATTGCCTATTATAACATGTAAACAATTCCACGTGAAATTCATTTGATTTGTAAAATTATTCTCTGCATAATAAAAAAAGTTCGATTTGATTTGTTCTAGTCCAATTAAATCGAGCATATCTATCACCTTCATTGCCCACATTGCAATCCTTGTTCACTCGTCTACTCCAGAAGGCAATACTTTTCAGCAACCCTTCAATTTGACCGCTTAGTCCTCATAACTAATGATCTACTTGCATTTCTAGGGATAACGATCAAAGTTTCAGAAATAAATATGAATCAATTCGGGCGCGGGCAGATTATATCCACTCCAAGGAGTTATCCAAAACATCTATAAATGGATGAGAATTCTTATTTTTTTATCATATATAGCGACGTCAGAAAATCTATCTACATGCGAAATGCTACCACATCTCTTTCCGTCAGAGGCCTGATTCTTTTACCTCCGGGAGTTCCTTGCCTTTCAAGTAGCCCGCGCGCCCAGACATTTACGACAGTTCCAGCAGGACTCCACGGATTCCGCGGAAAAACCATTGAATGAAGCTCGCCGACCTTATCTTTGGGCCGGTGAAACTCAGTAATTGCCTCATCCGTTGCGGAACTTGAACACGCAATTCGTGGACTTGAAAAGTCGCCGCTTTTCGCGGATTCCTCGTTTTCCAAATTTTCCGCTGTTTTAATTAAATGCAAACGTTGCGAGCGCAAGCACAGGTTGGAATGCCCGCAAGAAAGAGGCAAACCGAGATTCTGCTTCCTCCGATATTTTGACAAAAAAAAAGAAGAATATATATCTAAGAATATCATATTTCAATCGTTTTTTTCAGAGGAAAAAAAAGAGAAGTCAAACTTATATGTGGTGTTAGAGGATACAAACCGCCATCTTTACTTTATTTTCTGCAGATCATATTTACTTGAACACAATATTCTTTTTTTAAAAAGTATTTTTTATTATTTTAATTAAGATTTTAAATTTTAATTCTGAAATTAATTTCAAAACCTACCGAAATCAATATTTTTCAACTAAAATCAATCATATTTCAATTTTAGCCACATTATTTTTTATTTTTCTTTTACTGTAATTTGATTTTAAATTTAAAAATATTAAATTTAAAAAAAATGAAAATTACATATATATATTTATTTAAAATTATTAAATACATATATTTCTGGTAGAATATTACCTAAAAAAATATGTTGGAACATCAAAATTTAAACTTGGATCACAATCACCTAAACTGAGATTCTTAACTACTAATATAAGATGAACATATAACATGAAAACAATATATAAAATTAAATAATATATATATATATATATATATATTTTAGTTCGAAATGTTTTGAGTTAATCAAAATTGAAATACGACTGAAACTTAAAATTTTAGTTTTAACCACAATTTTAAATTTCCATTTTGGAAACGAACATTCATCGAAATTATTTTATTTTGATCATTTGTTTCAACTGTTTTGTTTATTTTGATGATTTCAAACATTTGATGGCTTTAAATTTTTCAAAAGATTTTTAAAATTACTCCGAAATGTTCTCAATTTTGGCCGAAATTTCAACCTTTAGTTTTAACATTAGTTGGAATGAAGTATATAAGAAAAATTCTAATTTTATAGTGTTGTATATACCCAAAACCCCATTTAGGGGCTGTTTGGTAACAGCCCGAATTGGGCGAATTGGGAGAATTGGAGGCTCAATTCCCCCAATTCGACTGTTTGGTAACCAAATAAAAATCCGAAATTCGGTGAAGTCTCAATTCCGACAATTCCCCATTCCGGATTTGAATTCGGGATTAGAGGAGCCGAATTCGCAATTCCGGATCCGAATTGAGTGGGTCCCACCACTACCCGAAACCCTAATTCCGGCCTTTAAATACCAGCGAATTCGGCGGAAATTCCGCCGAATTCTTCCTGTCACCCCCGTCGTCCGTCCCCGAACGCCTCTGCCCCGAGCGTTGTCATCCCCAAGCTCGTCGTCCCCGAGCCCGACGTCCCGAAGCCCGTCGTCCCCGAGCGCCTCTGCCCCGAGCATCGTCGTCCCCGAGCCCGACGTCCCCGAGCGCGTTGTCCCCGAGCGCCTTTGCCCTGAGCGCCGTTGTCCTTGGGCCCGTCGTCCCCGAGCGCCTCTGCCCCGAGCGTCATCATCCCCAAGCTCGTCGTCCCCGAGCCCGACGTCCCCGAGCCCGACGTCCCCAAGCCCGTCGTCCCCGAGTGCCTCTGCCCCGAACGTTGTCGTCCCCGAGCCCGACGTCCCTGAGCCAGACGTCCTCGAGCGCGTTGTCCCCGAGCGCCTCTGCTCTGAGCACCATCGTCTTCGAGCCCGTCGTCCCCGACGCCAGTTAATTACGTTGATTTTAATAATTTAGTTAATGTTATTACTGCCAGTATCATTTAGTTAATGTTATTTTGATGATTTGGATATGTTGAACTTCGATGTATATTATCATATATTTTCATGTTTTTACATACTTGTGTATTATTTACCTGAATTAATAGGTAGGGTTAGAGATAGATATCATCTTGGATTGTCAAATTTTTGTTGTTTGGATTTTATATGGTTAAGTAGTTCGTATAACTGTTTGATTCAATTGTTAACGGTTGTTCATATAACTGTTTGTTATAATTCTATATATTTTTATGGGATAATTACGGGTGACCCCCGTAATTAGCCTTAATTACGGTTAACCCCCCTAATTTCCGTAATTACCCCCACTCCCCTCAAATTCGCCCATATTTACCCACAGCCCCCTGATTGTTATTTAATCAAAATTTTACCAAAAAATTCCGATTTTACCCCCGTTATTTTTACACATACACCCCTAAAAACTTATGTTTTATAGTTAACCCTCCGGATTTCGGAATTTTACAAATAACACCCCGAAAGAACTCAGATTTACAAAAACGTCCTCCAAATTTGAATTTTTGCAAATAAACCCCCGGAAATTATTTCGATATACAGAAAAGTCCCCGAAATTCGGATTTTTGCAAATAACACCCCGTCGCGTGGGCAGGAGCGGAGGAGGAGGCCGGCCGGCCAGCTGCGGAAGCGGAGGTGGCGGCCGGCGGCGGGAGCGGAGGCGGAGGCCGGGTGGGCGGGAGCGGAGGCAGAGGCCGGCGTG
>RXID01017465.1:0-39216 GCA_005019695.1 Trichopus zeylanicus subsp. travancoricus
GTTATCCAAGCAAATTTGAATTTTTTTTCAGAGCTATAGGCAAGTAAATTAAGTTTTTTAAGGGAGGCAAAAAGTCAAAAAAATATATGAAAGTATAGAAAATCGTAAAATTCCCCAGAAATGTAAAAAAATTCTATTGAAGGTTCAAAATATTAAAAAAAAACCCTCGAAAGTAAAAAAAATACAAAATACATTAAATTTGCAAAAATTACGAAAAATTCTTAAAAGCACAAAATATCACAAAAAAATATCTGAAACTCCATAACACTATAGAAATCTCAGACAAAAACACTTAAACTCCATGAAAGCATAAAACATCCCAGAAACTACAAAAGGATCATAAAAATTATGTTTTAAATATGCATTTCATTCTCTAAGGGGGTTTATATGCGATAACTAAGATTTCCAAATTGACTCTTCAATTTTAGTTTTCGAGAGTTATATATGTCAAAAACATTTTCCGAGGCAATTTTCTTCCTTCAAAGAGGTTTATATGCGAAAATTAAGCTCTTTAAGGATAAATTTGAAATTTTATTTTTCTACGAGCCATATATGTGAACATCAGAGTTTTTTAATCGAATTTATGATTTTTTTTTTAGGTTATGAGGTTAAATAAGTTTTTAAAATACTTTACTTCTTTCGAATTTTTTACGTTACGAGGTGAAATATGTATTTTCATTTCTCAAGTAAGTTTTGCAAACAACTCTGAATTATTTTAGGAGGTATATGCAAGCAAATCAGAATTTTTAGATGAAGCGAAAAATCATAGAAAATTCTACAAAGTATAGAAAACCAAGAAATTCGCTACAAATATGAAAATAATATAAAAAAATCCCTTGAAAGTTCAAAAACTTAAAAAAAAACCCTTGAAAGTCAAAAAAAAAATATAATATTCATTAAATTTGCACAAATTGTAGAAAATCAGTAAAAGTAAAAAATATCACAGAAAAACCTGTAAAACTCCAAAAAATCATTGGAAACTCACCAAACCCATAAAATTTCGTGAAAGCATAATAAATCCCTGTCACAAAAAATCTCTTTTAGATTGGAAAATTAAGCAAAACATTTTTTTCTAGGCAATTTGCTTCTATAAAAGAGGTTCATATTCGAAAATTGTGCCCTTTAAGATTAAATATGAAATATTATTTTTTTTCGAGCCATATATGTGAAAATCAGGGCTTTTTAATCGAATCTGCGATTTTATTTTTTTTAGGTTGTGAGGTTGAATAAGTTTTGAAAACACTTTACTTCTTTCAAAGGTTTTTAGTTACAAAGTTAAATATGTACTTTCATTTCCCAAGTAAGTTTCCCAAGCAACTTTCAATTTTTCTAGGAGGTACACGCGAGTAAATTAAGATTTTGAAAGGCGGCAAAAAATCACAAAATTTTTTGGAAAATATAGAAAACCATGAAATTCCCTGAAAGGATAATAATAATATAAAGAAATCCCTTGAAAGTTCGAAAACTTGAAAAAACCCTTGAAAGTAAAAAAAATATAGTGCAAAATTCGTTAAATTTGCAAAAATTGTTGAAAATCGGTAAAAGTAAAAAATATCACAAGGAAAAGTCTGAAACTCCATAAAACCTTTGAAATCTCAGAAAACCCCTTAAACATTATGAGAGTATAGAAAACCTATAAAACAGCAAAAGGATAAAAAAAAATTCTGTTTTAAATATGCATATTTCTTTCTCTTAAGGGGTAAATATGCGATAATTAAGATTTTGAAATTGAGTCTTCAATTTCAGTTTTTAAGAGGTATATATGCCAAAAACTCTTTTTCTAGGTAATTCTCTTCTTTCAAAGAGGTTTATATGCGAAAATTAAGCCATTGAAGTTTAAATATGAGATTTTATTTTTCGAAGAGCCATATATGTGAAAATCTGGGTTTTTCAATCGAATCTGAGATTTAGTTTTTTTTAGCTTATGAGGTTGAATTAGTGTTGAAAATACATTACTTCTTTCAAATTTTTTACGTTACGAGGTTCAATATGTATTTTTATTTTTTAAGTAAGTTATCCAAGCAAATTTGAATTTTTTTTCAGAGCTATAGGCAAGTAAATTAAGTTTTTTAAGGGAGGCAAAAAGTCAAAAAAATATATGAAAGTATAGAAAATCGTAAAATTCCCCAGAAATGTAAAAAAATTCTATTGAAAGTTCAAAATATTAAAAAAAACTCTCGAAAGTAAAAAAATTACAAAATACATTAAATTTGCAAAAATTACGAAAAATTCTTAAAAGGAGAAAATATCACAAAAAAATATCTGAAACTCCATAACACTATAGAAATCTCAGACAAAAACACTTAAACTCCATGAAAGCATAAAACATCCCAGAAACTACAAAAGGATCATAAAAATTATGTTTTAAATATGCATTTCATTCTCTAAGGGGGTTTATATGCGATAACTAAGATTTCCAAATTGACTCTTCAATTTTAGTTTTCGAGAGTTATATATGTCAAAAACATTTTCCGAGGCAATTTTCTTCCTTCAAAGAGGTTTATATGCGAAAATTAAGCTCTTTAAGGATAAATTTGAAATTTTATTTTTCTAAGAGCCATATATGTGAACATCAGAGTTTTTTAATCGAATTTATGATTTTTTTTTTTTAGATTATGAGGTTAAATAAGTTTTTAAAATACTTTACTTCTTTCGAATTTTTTACGTTACGAGGTTAAATATGTATTTTCATTTCTCAAGTAAGTTTTGCAAACAACTCTGAATTATTTTAGGAGGTATATGCAAGCAAATCAGAATTTTTAGATGAAGCGAAAAATCATAGAAAATTCTTCAAAGTATAGAAAACCAAGAAATTCGCTAAAAATATGAAAATAATATAAAAAATCTGTTGAAAGTTCAAAAACTTAAAAAAAACCGTTGAAAGTAAAAAAAAATATAATATTCATTAAATTTGCACAAATTGTTGAAAATCAGTAAAAGTACAAAATATCACAGAAAAACCTGTAAAACTCCAAAAAATCATTGGAAACTCACCAAACCCATAAAATTTCGTGAAAGCATAATAAATCCCAGTCACAAAAAATCTCTTTTAGATTGGAAAATTAAGCAAAACATTTTTTTCTAGGCAATTTGCTTCTATAAAAGAGGTTCATATTCGAAAATTGTGCCCTTTAAGATTAAATATGAAATTTTATTTTTTTTAGAGCCATATATGTGAAAATCAGGGCTTTTTAATCGAATCTGCGATTTTATTTTTTTTAGGTTGTGAGGTTGAATAAGTTTTGAAAACACTTTACTTCTTTCAAAGTTTTTTAGTTACAAAGTTAAATATGTACTTTCATTTCCCAAGTAAGTTTCCCAAGCAACTTTCAATTTTTCTAGGAGGTACACGCGAGTAAATTAAGATTTTGAAAGGAGGCAAAAAATCACAACATTTTTTGGAAAATATAGAAAACCCTGAAATTCCCTGAAAGCATAAGAATAATATAAAGAAATCCCTTGAAAGTTCGAAAACTTGAAAAAACCCTTGAAAGTAAAAAAAAATATAGTGCAAAATTCGTTAAATTTGCAAAAATTGTTGAAAATCGGTAAAAGTAAAAAATATCACAAGGAAAAGTCTGAAACTCCATAAAACCTTTGAAATCTCAGAAAACCCCTTAAACATTATGAGAGTATAGAAAACCTATAAAACTGCAAAAGGAAAAAAAAAATTCTGTTTGAAATATGCATATTTCTTTCTCTTAAGGGGTAAATATGCGATAATTAAGATTTTGAAATTGAGTCTTCAATTTCAGTTTTTAAGAGGTATATATATGCCAAAAACTCTTTTTCTAGGTAATTCTCTTCTTTCAAAGAGGTTTATATGCGAAAATTAAGCCATTGAAGTTTAAATATGAGATTTTATTTTTCGAAGAGCCATATATGTGAAAATCTGGGTTTTTCAATCGAATCTGAGATTTAATTTTTTTTAGGTTATGAGGTTGAATTAGTGTTGAAAATACATTACTTCTTTCAAATTTTTTTCGTTACGAGGTTAAATATGTATTTTTATTTTTTAAGTAAGTTTTCCAAGCAAATTTGAATTTTTTTTAAGAGGTATAGGCAAGTAAAGTAAGTTTTTTAAGCGAGGCAAAAAGTCAGAAAAAAATATGAAAGTATAGAAAATCGTAAAATTCCCCAGAAATATAAAAAAATATAAAAAAATTCTATTGAAAGTTCAAAATATTAAAAAAAAACCCTCGAAAGTAAAAAAAATACAAAATACATTAAATTTGCAAAAATTACGAAAAATTCTTAAAAGCACAAAATATCACAAAAAAATATCTGAAACTCCATAACACTATAGAAATCTCAGACAAAAACACTTAAACTCCATGAAAGCATAAAACATCCCAGAAACTACAAAAGGATCATAAAAATTATGTTTTAAATATGCATTTCATTCTCTAAGGGGGTTTATATGCGATAATTAAGATTTCCAAATTGACTCTTCAATTTTAGTCTTTGAGAGTTATATATGTCAAAAACATTTTTCAAGGCAATTTTCTTCCTTCAAAGAGGTTTATATGCGAAAATTAAGCTCTCTAAGGATAAATTTGAAATTTTATTTTTCTAAGAGCCATATATGTGAACATCAGAGTTTTTTAATCGAATTTATGATTTTTTTTTTCGGTTATGAGGTTAAATAAGTTTTTAAAATACTTTACTTCTTTCGAATTTTTTACGTTACGAGGTTAAATATGTATTTTCATTTCTCAAGTAAGTTTTTCAAGCAACTCTGAATTTTTTTAGGAGGTATATGCAAGCAAATCAGAATTTTTAGAGGAAGCGAAAAATCATAGAAAATTCTTCAAAGTATAGAAAACCAAGAAATTCGCTACAAATATGAAAATAATATAAAAAAATCCCTTGAAAGTTCAAAAACTTAAAAAAAAACCCTTGAAAGTCAAAAAAAAAATATAATATTCATTAAATTTGCACAAATTGTAGAAAATCAGTAAAAGTAAAAAATATCACAGAAAAACCTGTAAAACTCCAAAAAATCATTGGAAACTCACCAAACCCATAAAATTTCGTGAAAGCATAATAAATCCCTGTCACAAAAAATCTCTTTTAGATTGGAAAATTAAGCAAAACGTTTTTTCTAGGCAATTTGCTTCTATGAAAGAGGATCATATTCGAAAATTGTGCCCTTTAAGATTAAATATGAAATTTTATTTTTTTTAGAGCCATATATGTGAAAATCAGGGCTTTTTAATCGAATCTGCGATTTGATTTTTTTAGGTTGTGAGGTTGAATAAGTTTTTAAAATACTTTTCTTCTTTCAAAGTTTTTTAGTTACAAGGTTAAATATGTACTTTCATTTCTCAAGTAAGTTTCCCAAGGAACTTTCAATTTTTCTAAGGGGTACACGCGAGTAAATTAAGATTTTGAAAGGAGGCAAAAAATAACAAATTTTTTTGGAAAATATAGAAAACCATGAAATTCCCTGAAAGCATAAGAATAATATAAATAAATCCCTTGAAAGTTCGAAAACTTGAAAAAACCCTTGAAAGTAAAAAAAATATTGTGCAAAATTCGTTAAATTTGCAAAAATTGTTGAAAATCGGTAAAAGTAAAAAATATCACAAGGAAAACTCTGAAACTCCATAAAACCTTTGAAATCTCAGAAACCCCCTTAAACATTATGAGAGTATAGAAAACCTATAAAACTGCAAAAGGATAAAAAAAAAATCTGTTTTAAATATGCATATTTCTTTCTCTTAAGGGGTAAATATGCGATAATTAAGATTTTGGAATTGAGTCTTCAATTTCAGTTTTTAAGAGGTATATATGCCCAAAACTCTTTTTCTAGGTAATTCTCTTCTTTCAAAGAGGTTTATATGCGAAAATTAAGCCCTTGAAGTTTAAATATGAGATTTTATTTTTCGAAGAGCCATATATTTGAAAATCAGGGTTTTCAAGCGACTCTGAGATTTTAAGTTTTTTTTAGGTTATGAGGTTTGACTTAGTGTTGCACATCCATTACTTTCTTTCCCCTTTGTTACGTCCAGTTTCCCTATGTCTTTTTCTTTGTTCAGTACGTTATCCCACAGCCAATGTGCACTTTTTTTTCAGGCTATAGGCAAGATAGCTTCCGTTTTTATCGGCGCACAACGTCCAAAATCATATGAAAGTATCGACACTCGTAAATTCCCCCGACATTAAAAAAATTCTATTGAAAGTTCAAAATATTAAAAAAAACCCTCGAAAGTAAAAAAAATACAAAATACATTAAACTTGCAAAAATTACGAAAAATTCGTAAAAGCACAAAATATCACAAAAAAATCTCTGAAACTTCATAAAACTATAGAAATCTCAGAAAAAAACCCTTAAACTCCATGAAAGCATAAAACATCCCAGAAACTACAAAAGGATCATAAAAATTATGTTTTAAATATGCATTTCATTCTCTAAGGGGGTTTATATGCGATAATTAAGATTTGGAAATTGAGTCTTCAATTTTAGTTTTTGAGAGTTATATATGTCAAAAATATTTTCCAAGGCAATTTTCTTCATTCAAAGAGGTTTATATGCGAAAATTAAGCTCTTTAAGGATAAATATGAAATTTTATTTTTCGAAGAGCCATATATGTGAACATCAGAGTTTTTTAATCGAATTTATGATTTTTTTTTTAGGTTATGAGGTTAAATAAGTTTTTAAAATACTTTACTTCTTTCGAATTTTTTACGTTACGAGGTTAAATATGTATTTTCATTTCTCAAGTAAGTTTTGCAAACAACTCTGAATTATTTTAGGAGGTATATGCAAGCAAATCAGAATTTTTAGATGAAGCGAAAAATCATAGAAAATTCTTCAAAGTATAGAAAACCAAGAAATTCGCTAAAAATATGAAAATAATATAAAAAATCTGTTGAAAGTTCAAAAACTTAAAAAAAACCGTTGAAAGTAAAAAAAAATATAATATTCATTAAATTTGCA
This sequence comes from Trichopus zeylanicus subsp. travancoricus, assembly GCA_005019695.1. Lineage (NCBI taxonomy): Eukaryota > Viridiplantae > Streptophyta > Magnoliopsida > Dioscoreales > Dioscoreaceae > Trichopus > Trichopus zeylanicus. The sequence continues at coordinate 6,945 of RXID01017465.1, forward strand.
CAAATTGTTGAAAATCAGTAAAAGTACAAAATATCACAGAAAAACCTGTAAAACTCCAAAAAATCATTGGAAACTCACCAAACCCATAAAATTTCGTGAAAGCATAATAAATCCCTGTCACAAAAAATCTCTTTTAGATTGGAAAATTAAGCAAAACATTTTTTTCTAGGCAATTTGCTTCTATAAAAGAGGTTCATATTCGAAAATTGTGCCCTTTAAGATTAAATATGAAATTTTATTTTTTTTCGACCCATATATGTGAAAATCAGGGCTTTTTAATCGAATCTGCGATTTGATTTTTTTAGGTTGTGAGGTTGAATAAGTTTTTAAAATACTTTTCTTCTTTCAAAGTTTTTTAGTTACAAGGTTAAATATGTACTTTCATTTCTCAAGTAAGTTTCCCAAGGAACTTTCAATTTTTCTAAGGGGTACACGCGAGTAAATTAAGATTTTGAAAGGAGGCAAAAAATCACAAATTTTTTTGGAAAATATAGAAAACCATGAAATTCCCTGAAAGCATAAGAATAATATAAATAAATCCCTTGAAAGTTCGAAAACTTGAAAAAACCCTTGAAAGTAAAAAAAATATTGTGCAAAATTCGTTAAATTTGCAAAAATTGTTGAAAATCGGTAAAAGTAAAAAATATCACAAGGAAAAGTCTGAAACTCCATAAAACCTTTGAAATCTCAGAAAACCCCTTAAACATTATGAGAGTATAGAAAACCTATAAAACTGCAAAAGGAAAAAAAAAAAATTCTGTTTGAAATATGCATATTTCTTTCTCTTAAGGGGTAAATATGCGATAATTAAGATTTTGAAATTGAGTCTTCAATTTCAGTTTTTACGAGCTATATATGCCAAAAACTCTTTTTCTACGTAATTCTCTTCTTTCAAAGAGGTTTATATGGGAAAATTAAGCCCTTGAAGTTTAAATATGAGATTTTATTTTTCGAAGAGCCATATATGTGAAAATCTGGGTTTTTCAATCGAATCTGAGATTTAGTTTTTTTTAGGTTATGAGGTTGAATTAGTGTTGAAAATACATTACTTCTTTCAAATTTTTTACGTTACGAGGTTCAATATGTATTTTTATTTTTTAAGTAAGTTATCCAAGCAAATTTGAATTTTTTTTCAGAGCTATAGGCAAGTAAATTAAGTTTTTTAAGGGAGGCAAAAAGTCAAAAAAATATATGAAAGTATAGAAAATCGTAAAATTCCCCAGAAATGTAAAAAAATTCTATTGAAAGTTCAAAATATTAAAAAAAACTCTCGAAAGTAAAAAAATTACAAAATACATTAAATTTGCAAAAATTACGAAAAATTCTTAAAAGGAGAAAATATCACAAAAAAATATCTGAAACTCCATAACACTATAGAAATCTCAGACAAAAACACTTAAACTCCATGAAAGCATAAAACATCCCAGAAACTACAAAAGGATCATAAAAATTATGTTTTAAATATGCATTTCATTCTCTAAGGGGGTTTCTATGCGATAACTAAGATTTCCAAATTGACTCTTCAATTTTAGTTTTCGAGAGTTATATATGTCAAAAACATTTTCCGAGGCAATTTTCTTCCTTCAAAGAGGTTTATATGCGAAAATTAAGCTCTTTAAGGATAAATTTGAAATTTTATTTTTCTAAGAGCCATATATGTGAACATCAGAGTTTTTTAATCGAATTTATGATTTTTTTTTTAGGTTATGAGGTTAAATAATTTTTTAAAATACTTTACTTCTTTCAAATTTTTTACGTTACGAGGTTAAATATGTATTTTCATTTCTCAAGTAAGTTTTGCAAACAACTCTGAATTATTTTAGGAGGTATATGCAAGCAAATCAGAATTTTTAGATGAAGCGAAAAATCATAGAAAATTCTTCAAAGTATAGAAAACCAAGAAATTCGCTACAAATATGAAAATAATATAAAAAAATCCCTTGAAAGTTCAAAAACTTAAAAAAAAACCCTTGAAAGTAAAAAAATTATAATATTCATTAAATTTGCACAAATTGTAGGAAATCAGTGAAAGTACAAAATATCTCAGAAAAACCTGTAAAACTCCAAAAAATCATTGGAAACTCACCAAACCCATAAAATTTCGTGAAAGCATAATAAATCCCAGTCACAGAAAATCTCTTTTAGATTGGAAAATTAAGCAAAACATTTTTTCTAGGCAATTTGCTTCTATCAAAGAGGTTCATATTCGAAAATTGTGCCCTTTAAGATTAAATATGAAATTTTATTTTTTTTAGAGCCATATATGTGAAAACCAGGGCTTTTTAATCGAATCTGCGATTTGATTTTTTTAGGTTGTGAGGTTGAATAAGTTTTTAAAATACTTTTCTTCTTTCAGAGTTTTTTAGTTACAAGCTTAAATATGTACTTTCATTTCTCAAGTAAGTTTCCCAAGCAACTTTCAATTTTTCTAAGCGGTACACGCGAGTAAATTAAGATTTTGAAAAGAGGCAAAAAATCACAAAATTTTTTGGAAAATATAGAAAACCATGAAATTCCCTGAAAGCATAAGAATAATATAAAGAAATCCCTTGAAAGTTCGAAAACTTGAAAAAACCCCTGAAAGTAAAAAAAATATAGTGCAAAATTCGTTAAATTTGCAAAAATTGTTGAAAATCGGTAAAAGTAAAAAATATCACAAGGAAAAGTCTGAAACTCCATAAAACCTTTGAAATCTCAGAAAACCCCTTAAACATTATGAGAGTATAGAAAACCTATAAAACAGCAAAAGGATAAAAAAAAATTCTGTTTTAAATATGCATATTTCTTTCTCTTAAGGGGTAAATATGCGATAATTAAGATTTTGAAATTGAGTCTTCAATTTCAGTTTTTAAGAGGTATATATGCCAAAAACTCTTTTTCTAGGTAATTCTCTTCTTTCAAAGAGGTTTATATGCGAAAATTAAGCCATTGAAGTTTAAATATGAGATTTTATTTTTCGAAGAGCCATATATGTGAAAATCTGGGTTTTTCAATCGAATCTGAGATTTAGTTTTTTTTAGCTTATGAGGTTGAATTAGTGTTGAAAATACATTACTTCTTTCAAATTTTTTACGTTACGAGGTTCAATATGTATTTTTATTTTTTAAGTAAGTTATCCAAGCAAATTTGAATTTTTTTTCAGAGCTATAGGCAAGTAAATTAAGTTTTTTAAGGGAGGCAAAAAGTCAAAAAAATATATGAAAGTATAGAAAATCGTAAAATTCCCCAGAAATGTAAAAAAATTCTATTGAAAGTTCAAAATATTAAAAAAAACTCTCGAAAGTAAAAAAATTACAAAATACATTAAATTTGCAAAAATTACGAAAAATTCTTAAAAGGAGAAAATATCACAAAAAAATATCTGAAACTCCATAACACTATAGAAATCTCAGACAAAAACACTTAAACTCCATGAAAGCATAAAACATCCCAGAAACTACAAAAGGATCATAAAAATTATGTTTTAAATATGCATTTCATTCTCTAAGGGGGTTTATATGCGATAACTAAGATTTCCAAATTGACTCTTCAATTTTAGTTTTCGAGAGTTATATATGTCAAAAACATTTTCCGAGGCAATTTTCTTCCTTCAAAGAGGTTTATATGCGAAAATTAAGCTCTTTAAGGATAAATTTGAAATTTTATTTTTCTAAGAGCCATATATGTGAACATCAGAGTTTTTTAATCGAATTTATGATTTTTTTTTTTTAGGTTATGAGGTTAAATAAGTTTTTAAAATACTTTACTTCTTTCGAATTTTTTACGTTACGAGGTTAAATATGTATTTTCGTTTCTCAAGTAAGTTTTCCAAGCAACTTTGAATTTTTTTTAGGAGGTATATGCAAGCAAATCAGAATTTTTAGAGGAAGCGAAAAATCATAGAAAATTCTTAAAAGTATAGAAAACCAAGAAATTCCCTAAAAATATGAAAATAATATAAAAAACATCCCTTGAAAGTTCAAAAACTTAAAAAAAAACCCTTGAAAGTAAAAAAAAAATATAATATTCATTAAATTTGCACAAATTGTTGAAAATCAGTAAAAGCACAAAATATCACAGAAAAACCTGTAAAACTCCAAAAAATCATTGGAAACTCACCAAACCCATAAAATTTCGTGAAAGCATAATAAATCCCTCACAGAAAATCTCTTTTAGATTGGAAAATTAAGCAAAACGTTTTTTCTACGCAATTTGCTTCTATCAAAGAGGTTCATATTCGAAACTTGTGCCCTTTAAGATTAAATATGAAAATTTATTTTTTTTAGAGCCATATATGTGAAAATGAGGGCTTTTTAATCGAATCTGCGATTTTATTTTTTTTAGGTTGTGAGGTTTTATAAGTTTTGAAAATACTTTACTTCTTTCAGAGTTTTTTAGTTACAAAGTTAAATATGTACTTTCATTTCTCAAGTAAGTTTCCCAAGCAACTTTCAATTTTTCTAAGCGGTACACGCGAGTAAATTAAGATTTTGAAAAGAGGCAAAAAATCACAAAATTTTTTGGAAAATATAGAAAACCATGAAATTCCCTGAAAGCATAATAATAATATAAAGAAATCCCTTGAAAGTTCGAAAACTTGAAAAAACCCTTGAAAGTAAAAAAAAATATTGGCAAAAATTCGTTACATTTGCCAAAAATATTGTTTGAAAAGGTATAAAGTAAAAAAATATTCACACAAGGAAAAGTTCGAAACCTCCATAAAACCTTTTAAATCTCAGAAAAAACCCCTTATAACATTATTGAGAGTATAGAAAACTATAAACACTGTAAAAGGAGAAAAAAAAAATCTGTTTTAATATGCCATATTTCTTCTCTTATAGGGGTAAAATATGCGATAATACGTTTGAAATTGAGTCTTCAATTTCAGTTTTTAAGAGGTATATATGCCAAAAACACTTTTTCTAGTTAATTATCTTCTTTCAAAGAGGTTTAGATGCGAAAATTAAGCCCTTGAAGTTTAAATATGAGATTTTATTTTTCGAAGAGCCATATATGTGAAAATCTGGGTTTTTTAATCGAATCTGAGATTTAATTTCTTTTAGGATATGAGGTTGAATTAGTGTTGAAAATACATTACTTCTTTCAAATTTTTTACGTTACGAGGTTAAATATGTATTTTTATTTTTTAAGTAACTTTTCCAAGCAAATCTGAATTTTTTTTAAGAGGTATACGCAAGTAAATTAAGTTTTTCAAGCGAGGCAAAAAGTGAGAAAAAAAATATGAAAGTATAGAAAATCGTAAAATTCCCAAGAAATATAAAAAAATATAAAATAAATTCCGTTGAAAGTTCAAAATATTAAAAAAAACCCTCGAAAGTAAAAAAATACAAAATACATTAAATTTGCAAAAATTATTGAAAATTCGTAAAAGCACAAAATATTACAAGAAAATCTCTGAAATTCCATAAAACTATAGAAATCTCAGAAAAAAACCCTTAAACTCCATGAAAGCATAAAAAATCCCAGAAACGACAAAAGGATCATAAAAATTATGTTTTAAATATGCATTTCATTCTCTAAGGGGGTTTATATGCGATAACTAAGATTTCCAAATTGACTCTTCAATTTTAGTTTTCGAGAGTTATATATGTCAAAAACATTTTCCGAGGCAATTTTCTTCCTTCAAAGAGGTTTATATGCGAAAATTAAGCTCTTTAAGGATAAATTTGAAATTTTATTTTTCTAAGAGCCATATATGTGAACATCAGAGTTTCTTAATCGAATTTATGATTTTTTTCTTAGGTTATGAGGTTAAATAAGTTTTTAAAATACTTTACTTCTTTCGAATTTTTTACGTTACGAGGTTAAATATGTATTTTCATTTCTCAAGTAAGTTTTGCAAATAACTCTGAATTATTTTAGGAGGTATATGCAAGCAAATCAGAATTTTTAGATGAAGCGAAAAATCATAGAAAATTCTTCAAAGTATAGAAAACCAAGAAATTCGCTAAAAATATGAAAATAATATAAAAAAACATCCCTTGAAAGTTCAAAAACTTAAAAAAAAACCCTTGAAAGTAAAAAAAAAATATAATATTCATTAAATTGGCACAAATTGTAGAAAATCAGTAAAAGTACAAAATATCACAGAAAAACCTGTAAAACTCCAAAAAATCATTGGAAACTCACCAAACCCATAAAATTTCGTGAAAGCATAATAAATCCCAGTCACAAAAAATCTCTTTTAGATCGGAAAATTAAGGAAAACATTTTTTTCTAGGCAATTTGCTTCTATAAAAGAGGTTCATATTCGAAAATTGTGCCCTTTAAGATTAAATATGAAATTTTATTTTTTTTAGAGCCATATATGTGAAAATCAGGGCTTTTTAATCGAATCTGCGATTTTATTTTTTTTAGGTTGTGAGGTTTTATAAGTTTTGAAAATACTTTACTTCTTTCAGAGTTTTTTAGTTACAAAGTTAAATATGTACTTTCATTTCTCAAGTAAGTTTCCCAAGCAACTTTCAATTTTTCTAAGTGGTACACGCGAGTAAATTAAGATTTTGAAAGGAGGCAAAAAATCACAATTTTTTTTGGAAAATATAGAAAACCATGAAATTCCCTGAAAGCATAAGAATAATATAAAGAAATCCATTGAAAATTCGAAAACTTGAAAAAACCCTTGAAAGTAAAAAAAATATAGTGCAAAATTCGTTAAATTTGCAAAAATTGTTGAAAATCGGTAAAAGTAAAAAATATCACAAGGAAAACTCTGAAACTCCATAAAACCTTTGAAATCTCAGAAACCCCCTTAAACATTATGAGAGTATAGAAAACCTATAAAACTGCAAAAGGATAAAAAAAAAATCTGTTTTAAATATGCATATTTCTTTCTCTTAAGGGGTAAATATGCGATAATTAAGATTTTGAAATTGAGTCTTCAATTTCAGTTTTTAAGAGGTATATATATGCCAAAAACTCTTTTTCTATGTAATTCTCTTCTTTCAAAGAGGTTTATATGCGAAAATTAAGCTCTTAAGTTTCAATAGAACAAAGGATTTTATTTTCGAAGAGCCATATATGTGAAAATCTAGGTTTTTTCAATCGAAACATTAAATCACCGATTGGATTAGATAACCCTGATCCTCACATAGATGCCTCTTCAAAAAAAAAAAATTTTCATATTTGACCTTAAAGGGCCTCATTTCCGCATATAAACCTCTCTGAAATAAGAAAATTGCCAAAAAAAAAAAAAATTTCCCATTTATACCTCCTAAAAACTGAAATGGAAGACTGAATTTCAATATCTGAATTATTGCATATATACCCTTTTAGCAAAGGAAATACATATGTAAAACGGAATGTTTATGATGTTTTTGGAGTTTGAGGGATATTTTATTCTTTCATGAAATTTTAGGGGTGTTTTGTGATTTCAGTGATTTTATGGAGTTTCAGAGGTTTCTTGGTGATATTTTGTACTTTCACCAATTTTCTACAACTTTTACAAATTTAATCAGTTTTGTACTATTTTTCTCACTTTCAAGGGTTTTTAAGTGTGTTTTTTCTAATATCGTTTTTGTATTTTTAGGAAATTTTATGTTTTTCTATACTTTTGAAAATTTTCTATGATTTTTTGCCTTATTTGAAAATTTTAATTTACTTGTGTATACCTCTTAAAAAAATTTCAAAGTTGCTTGGAAAACTTACTGGAAAAATGAAAATACGTATTTAACCTCATAACGTAAAAAATTGGAAAGAAGTTAAGTATTTTGAAAGCTTATTTAAACCCATCACCTCCGAACATTAAATCAAGGATCGGGTTAAATAACCCTGGAACTCACATATATGCCTCTTAAACAAATAAAATTTCGTATTTGACCTTAAAGGGCTTAATTTTTGCATATAAACCACTTTGAAAGAAGAAAATTGCTGGGGAAAAAAGATTGTCGCATATACACCTCTTGAAAATTGAAATTGCCGACTCAATTTCAACATCTTAATTATCGCATATCTTCCCATTTAGAGAAGGAAATGCATATTTAAAACAAAATTTTTATGATCTATTTGGAGTTTCAGGGATTTTTTATTCTTTCACAAAATTTTAGGGGTTTCTTGAGATGTCAATGATTCTTTTGAGTTTCAGAATTTTTTTTGTGATATTTTGTACTTTGGCGGATTTTCTACAATTTTTTTACAAATTTAATGAATTTTTGTATTATTTTTTCACTTTCAAGGGTTTTTTTTAGGTTTTTGAACGTTCAAGGGAGGTATCTTGATATTATTTTTATATCTTTGGGGACTTTTTGGTTCTCCACACTTTCAACAATTTTCTCTGATTTTTTGCCTAATTTCAGAATTTTAAATTTGTTGCATATACCTGTTAAAAAAAAATTCAAAGTTGCTTGGAAAACTTACTTGAAAAATGAAAATACATATTTAACCTCGTAACATAAAAAACTCGGAAGGAGGAAATTATTTGAAAAACTGATTGAATCTCGTAACCTAAAAAAATCAAATCGCGGATTTGACTAAGAAACCCAATTTTCAGTTATATGGCTCGCAAAAAATAAAATTTCATATTTCACCTTAAAGAACTTAATTTTCACATATAACCTCTTTGAAAGAAGAAAATTGCCTGGAAAATTTTTTTTGACATATATCCCTATTAAAAACTGAAATTAAATACTCTATCTCGAAATCCTACTTATCGCATATATACCCCTTTAGAAAAAGACATGCATATTTAAAACAAATTTTTATGATCTTTTTGGAGTTTCAGGGATTTTTTATTCTTTCATGAAATTTTAGGGGTTTCATGAGATTTCAATGATTTTATGGACTTTCAGTGGTCGTTGGTGATATTTTGTACTTTTACCCATTTTCTACAATTCTTACAAATTGAATGAAATTTGTATATTTTTTTTCTACTTTCAAGCTTATTTTTCAAGTTTTTGAACTTTCGAGGAAGGCTTGTTTATATTGTTTTTATATTTTTAGGGAATTTGTTGGTTTTCTATGCTTTCAAAAATTTTCTATGATTTTTTCCCTCTTTTGAAAAATTTAATTTACTTTCGTATACCTCTTAAAAAAATTTGAGAGTTGCTTGGAAAACTTAGTTGAAAAATGAAAGTACGTATTAACCTCATAACGTTAAAAATTGGAAAGAGGCTAAGTATTACCAAAATCGATTTGACCCCATAAACGGAGAACATTAAATCACCGATCGGATTAGATAACCCTGATCCTCACATAGGTGCCTCTTCAAAAAAAGATTCATATTTGACCTTAAAGGGCCTGATTTCCGCATATAAACCCCTCTGAAATAAGAAAATTGCCAAAAAAAAAAATTTTCCCATTTATACCTCCTAAAAACTGAAATGGAAGACTGAATTTCAATATCTGAATTATTTCATATATACCCTTTTAGAAAAGGAAATACATACGTAAAACGGAATGTTTATGATCCTTTTGGAGTTTGAGGGATTTTTTATTCTTTCATGAAATTTTAGGGGTGTTTTGTGATTTCAGTGATTTTATGGAGTTTCAGAGGTTTCTTGGTGATATTTTGTACTTTCACCAATTTTCTACAACTTTTACAAATTTAATAAGTTTTGTACTATTTTTCTCACTTTCAAGGCTTTTTAAGTGTGTTTTTTCTAATATCGTTTTTGTATTTTTAGGAAATTTTATGTTTTTCTATACTTTTGAAAATTTTCTATGATTTTTTGCCTTATTTGAAAATTTTAATTTACTTGTGTATACCTCTTAAAAAAATTTCAAAGTTGCTTGGAAAACTTACTGGAAAAATGAAAATACGTATTTAACCTCATAACGTAAAAAATTGGAAAGAAGTATTTTGAAAGCTTATTTAAACCCATCACCTCCGAACATTAAATCAAGGATTGGGTTAAATAACCCTGGAACTCACATATATGCCTCTTAAAAAAATAAAATTTCGTATTTGACCTTAAAGGGCTTAATTTTCGCATATAAACCACTTTGAAAGAAGAAAATTGCTGGGGAAAAAAGATTGTCGCATATACACCTCTTGAAAATTGAAATTGCCGACTCAATTTCAACATCTTAATTATCGCATATCTTCCCATTTAGAGAAGGAAATGCATATTTAAAACAAAATTTTTATGATCTATTTGGAGTTTCAGGGATTTTTTATTCTTTCATAAAATTTTAGGGGTTTGTTGAGATGTCAATGATTCTTTTGAGTTTCAGAATTTTTTTTGTGATATTTTGTACTTTGGCCGATTTTCTACAATTTTTTTACAAATTTAATGAATTTTTGTATTATTTTTTCACTTTCAAGGGTTTTTTTTAGGTTTTTGAACATTCAAGGGAGGTATCTTGATATTATTTTTATATCTTTAGGGACTTTTTGGTTCTCCACACTTTCAAAAATTTTCTCTGATTTTTTGCCTAATTTCGGAATTTTAAAGTTCGTTGCATATACCTCTCAAAAAAAAAATTCAAAGTTGCTTGGAAAACTTACTTGAAAAATGAAAATACATATTTAACCTCGTAACATAAAAAACTCGGAACGAGGAAATTATTTGAAAAACTGATTGAATCTCGTAACCTAAAAAAATCAAATCGCAGATTTGACTAAGAAACCCAGATTTTCAGTTATTTGGCTCGCAAAAAATAAAATTTCATATTTCACCTTAAAGGACTTAATTTTCACATATAACCTCTTTGAAAGAAGAAAATTGCCTAGAAATTTTTTTTTGACATATATCCCTCTTAAAAACTGAAATTAAAAACTCTATCTCGAAATCCTAATTATCGCATATATACCCCTTTAGAAAAAGGCATGCATATTTAAAACAAAATTTTTATGATCCTTCTGGAGTTTCAGGGATTTTTTATTCTTTCATGAAATTTTAGGGGTTTCATGAGATTTCAATGATTTTATGGACTTTCAGAGGTCGTTGGTGATATTTTATACTTTTACCCATTTTCTACAACTCTTACAAATTGAATGAAATTTGTATATTTTTTTTTACTTTCAAGCGTATTTTTCAAGTTTTTGAACTTTCGAGGAGGGCTTTTTCATATTGTTTTTATATTTTTAGGGAATTTTATGGTTTTCTATGCTTTCAAAAATTTTCTATGATTTTTTCCCTCTTTTGAAAAATTTAATTTACTTGTGTATACCTCTTAAAAAAATTTGAGAGTTGCTTGGAAAACTTAGTTGAAAAATGAAAGTACGTATTTAACCTCATAACGTTAAAAATTGGAAAAAGGTTAAGTATTTCCAAAATCGACTTGACCCCATAACCTGAGAACATTAAATCACCGATTGGATTAGATAACCCTGATCCTCACATAGATGCCTCTAAAAAAAAAATTTCATATTTGACCTTAAAGGGCCTGATTTCTGCATATAAACCCCTCTGAAATAAGAAAATTGCCAAAAAAAAAATTTTTTTCCCCATTTATACCTCCTAAAAACTGAAATGGAAGACTGAATTTCAATATCTGAATTATTGCATATATACCCTTTTAGAAAAGGAAATACATATGTAAAACGGAATGTTTATGATCTTTTTGGAGTTTGAGGGATTTTTTATTCTTTCATGAAATTTTAGGTGTGTTTTGTGATTTCAGTGATTTTATGGTGTTTCAGAGGTTTCTTGGTGATATTTTGTACTTTCACCAATTTTCTACAACTTTTACAAATTTAATCAGTTTTGTACAATTTTTCTCACTTTCAAGGGTTTTTAAGTGTGTTTTTTCTAATATCGTTTTCATATTTTTATGAAATTTTATGTTTTTCTATACTTTTGAAAATTTTCTATGATTTTTTGCCATATTTGAAAATTTTAATTTACTTGTGTATACCTCTTAAAAAAATTTCAAAATTGCTTGGAAAACTTACTGGAAAAACGAAAATACGTATTTAACCTCATAACGTAAAAAATTGGAAAGAAGTTAAGTATTTTGAAAGCTTATTTAAACCCATCACCTCCGAACATTAAATCAAGGATTGGGTTAAATAACCCTGGAACTCACATATATGCCTCTTAAAAAAATAAAATTTCGTATTTGACCTTAAAGGGCTTAATTTTCGCATATAAACCACTTTGAAAGAAGAAAATTGCTGGGGAAAAAAGACTGTCGCATATACACCTCTTGAAAATTGAAATTGCCGACTCAATTTCAACATCTTAAATATCGCATATCTTCCCATTTAGAGAAGGAAATGCATATTTAAAACAAAATTTTTATGATCTATTTCGAGTTTCAGGGATTTTTTGTTCTTTCATAAAATTTTAGGGGTTTCTTGAGATGTCAATGATTCTTTTGAGTTTCAGAATTTTTTTTGTGATGTTTTGTACTTTGGCGGATTTTCTACAATTTTTTTACAAATTTAATGATTTTTTGAATTATTTTTTCACTTTCAAGGGTTTTTTTTAGGTTTTTGAACATTCAAGGGAGGTATCTTGATATTATTTTTATATCTTTAGGGACTTTTTGGTTCTCCACACTTTCAAAAATTTTCTCTGATTTTTTGCCTAATTTCAGAATTTTAAGTTTGTTGCATATACCTCTTAAAAAAAAAATTCAAAGTTGCTTGGAAAACTTACTTGAAAAATGAAAATACATATTTAACCTCGTAACATAAAAAACTCGGAAGGAGGAAATTATTTGAAAAACTGATTGAATCTCGTAAGCTAAAAAAATCAAATCGCAGATTTGACTTAGAAACCCAGATTTTCAGTTATATGGCTCGCAAAAAATAAAATTTCATATTTCACCTTAAAGGACTTAATTTTCACATATAACCTCTTTGAAAGAAGAAAATTGCCTAGAAAATTTTTTTTGACATATATCCCTCTTAAAAACTGAAATTAAAAACTCTATCTCGAAATCCTAATTATCTCATATATACCCCTTTAGAAAAAGGCATGCATATTTAAAACAAAATTTTTATGATCCTTCTGGAGTTTCAGGGATTTTTTATTCTTTCATGAAATTTTAGGGGTTTCATGAGATTTCAATGATTTTATGGACTTTCAGAGGTCGTTGGTGATATTTTGTACTTTTACCCATTTTCTATAACTCTTACAAATTGAATGAAATTTGTATATTTTGTTTTACTTTCAAGCGTATTTCTCAAGTTTTTGAACTTTCGAGGAGGGCTTTTTTATATTGTTTTTATATTTTTAGGGAATTTTATGGTTTTCTATGCTTTCAAAAATTTTCTATGATTTTTTCCCTCTTTTGAAAAATTTAACTTACTTGCGTATACCTCTTAAAAAAATTTGAGAGTTGCTTGGAAAACTTAGTTGAAAAATAAAAGTACGTATTTAACCTCATAACGTTAAAAATTGGAAAGAGGTTAAGTATTTCCAAAATCGACTTGACCCCATAACCTGAGAACATTAAATCACCGATTGGATTAGATAACCCTGATCCTCACATAGATGCCTCTTAAAAAAAAATTTCATATTTGACCTTAAAGGGCCTGATTTCCACATATAAACATCTCTGAAATAAGAAAATTGCCAAAAAAATTTTTTTTTTCCCATTTATACCTCCTAAAAACTGAAATGGAAGACTGAATTTCAATATCTGAATTATTGCATATATACCCTTTTAGAAAAGGAAATACATACGTAAAACGGAATGTTTATGATCCTTTTGGAGTTTGAGGGATTTTTTATTCTTTCATGAAATTTTAGGGGTGTTTTGTGATTTCAGTGATTTTATGGAGTTTCAGAGGTTTCTTGGTGATATTTTGTACTTTCACCAATTTTCTACAACTTTTACAAATTTAATCAGTTTTGTACTATTTTTCTCACTTTCAAGGGTTTTTAAGTGTGTTTTTTCTAATATCGTTTTTCTATTTTGAGGAAATTTTATGTTTTTCTATACTTTTGAAAATTTTCTATGATTATTTGCCTTATTTGAAACTTTTAATTTACTTGTGTATACCTCTTAAAAAAATTTCAAAGTTGCTTCGAAAACTTACTGGAAAAATGGAAATACGTATTTAACCTCATAACGTAAAAAATTGGAAAGAAGTTAAGTATTTTGAAAGCTTATTTAAACCCATCACCTCCGAACATTAAATCAAGGATCGGGTTAAATAACCCTGGAACTCACATATATGCCTCTTAAACAAATAAAATTTCGTATTTGACCTTAAAGGGCTTAATTTTCGCATATAAACCACTTTGAAAGAAGAAAATTGCTGGGGAAAAAAGACTGTCGCATATACACCTCTTGAAAATTGAAATTGCCGACTCAATTTCAACATCATAAGTATCGCGTATCTTCCCATGTAGAGGAGAAATGCCATATTGAAAACAAAATTTTTATGATCATTTCGATTCAGGGGAATTTTTTTTTCTTGTCTCTCATAAAGTTTAGGGGTTTCTTGAGATGTCAAGTGATTTCGTTGTGAGTTTCAGAATTTTTTTTTGTGATGTTTTTGTACTTTTGGCGGAATTTTTCTAACAATTTATTTTACAAATTAATGAGTTTTTTGTTTTTTATTATTTTTTCACTTTCAAGGGGTTTTTTTTTTAGGTTTTTTGAACATTTCAAGGTAGGTATCTACTTTGATTATTATTTTTTATATTCTTGTAGGTAATTTTGGTTCTCCACACGTTTCAAAATTTTCTCTGATTTTTTGCATAATGTTCAGAATTTTTAATTTATTGTTGGCATATAACTCTTAAAAAAAAATTCCAAAGTTGCTTGGAAAACTTACTTGAAAAAATGAAAATACATGAAATTTAACATCTAACATAAAAAACGCGGAAAGAGGAATTTATTTTGCCCACTGATTGCATCTCGTAACTAAAAAAAATCAAATCGCACTTTGCCTACGAACACCATATTTTTTGCCAGTTATATAGGCTCGCACAAAATCAAATTTCATATTTCACCTTAAAGGACTTAATTTTCACATATAACCTCTTTGAAAGAAGAAAATTGCCTAGAAAATTTTTTTTGACATATATCCCTCTTAAAAACTAAAATTAAAAACTCTATCTCGAAATCCTAATTATCTCATATATACCCCTTGAGAAAAAGCCATGCATATTTAAAACAAAATTTTTATGATCCTTCTGGATTTTCAGGGATTTTTTATTCTTTCATGAAATTTTAGGGGTTTCATGAGATTTCAATGATTTTATGGACTTTCAGAGGTCGTTGGTGATATTTTGTACTTATACCCATTTTCTACAATTCTTACAAATTGAATGAAATTTGTATATTTGCTTTTTACTTTCAAGCGTATTTTTCAAGTTTTTGAACTTTCGAGCAAGGCTTTCTTATATTATTTTTATATTTTTAGGGAATTTTATGGTTTTCTATGCTTTCAAAAATTTTCTATGATTTTTTCCCTCTTTTGAAAAATTTAATTTACTTGCGTATACCTCTTAAAAAAATTTGAGAGTTGCTTGGAAAACTTAGTTGAAAAATGAAAGTACCTAATTAACCTCATAATGTTAAAAATTGGAAAGAGGTTAAGTATTTCCAAAATCGACTTGACCCCATAACCTGAGAACATTAAATCACCGTTTGGATTAGATAACCCTGATCCTCACATAGATGCCACTTAAAAAAAAAATTTTCATATTTGACCTTAAAGGGCCTGGTTTTCGCATATAAACCTCTCTGAAATAAGAAAATTGCGAAAAAAAAAATTTTTTCCCATTTATACCTCCTAAAAACTGAAATGGAAGACTGAATTTCAATATCTGAATTATTGCATATATACCCTTTTAGAAAAGGAAATACATACGTAAAACGGAATGTTTATGATCCTTTTGGAGTTTGAGGGATTTTTTATTCTTTCATGAAATTTTAGGGGTGTTTTGTGATTTTAGTGATTTTATGGAGTTTCAAAGGTTTCTTGGTGATATTTCGTACTTTCACCAATTTTCTACAACTTTTACAAATTTAATCAGTTTTGTACTATTTTTCTCACTTTCAAGGGTTTTTAAGTGTGTTTTTTCTAATATCGTTTTTATATTTTTAGGAAATTTTATGTTTTTCTATACTTTTGAAAATTTTCTATGATTTTTTGCCTTATTTGAAAATTTTAATTTACTTGTGTATACCTCTTAAAAAAATTTCAAAGTTGCTTGGAAAACTTACTGGAAAAACGAAAATACGTATTTAACCTCATAACGTAAAAAATTGGAAAGAAGTTAAGTATTTTGAAAGCTTATTTAAACCCATCACCTCCGAACATTAAATCAAGGATTGGGTTAAATAACCCTGGAACTCACATATATGCCTCTTAAAAAAATAAAATTTTGTATTTGACCTTAAAGGGCTTAATTTTCGCATATAAACCACTTTGAAAGAAGAAAATTGCTGGGGAAAAAAGATTGTCGCATATACACCTCTTGAAAATTGAAATTGCCGACTCAATTTCAACATCTTAATTATCGCATATCTTCCCATTTAGAGAAGGAAATGCATATTTAAAACAAAATTTTTATGATCTATTTGGAGTTTCAGGGATTTTTTATTCTTTCATAAAATTTTAGGGGTTCTTGAGATGTCAATGATTCTTTTGAGTTTCAGAATTTTTTTTGTGATATTTTTTACTTTGGCGGATTTTCTACAATTTTTTTTACAAATTTAATGAATTTTTGTATTATGTTTTCACTTTCAAGGGTTTTTTTAGGTTTTTGAACATTGAAGGGAGGTATCTTGATATTATTTTTATATCTTTCGGGACTTTTTCGTTCTCCACACTTTCAAAAATTTTCTCTGATTTTTTGCCTAATTTCAGAATTTTAAGTTTGTTGCATATACCTCTTAAAAAAAAATTTCAAAGTTGCTTGGAAAACTTACTTGAAAAATGAAAATACATATTTAACCTCGGAACATAAAAAACTCGAAACCAGGAAATTATTTGAAAAACTGATTGAATCTCGTAACCTAAAAAAATCAAATCGCACATTTGACTAAGAAACCCAGATTTTCAGTTATATGGCTCGCAAAAAATAAAATTTCATATTTCACCTTAAAGGACTTAATTTTCACATATAACCTCTTTGAAAGAAGAAAATTGCCTAGAAAATTTTTTTTGACATATATCCCTCTTAAAAACTGAAATTAAATACTCTATCTCGAAATCCTAATTATCGCATATATACCCCTTTAGAGAAAGGCATGCATATTTAAAACAAAATTTTTATGATCTTTTGGGAGTTTCTGGGATTTTTCATTCTTTCATGAAATTTTAGGGGTTTCATGAGATTTCAATGATTTTATGGACTTTCAGAGGTCGTTGGTGATATTTTGTACTTATACCCATTTTCTACAATTGTTATAAATTGAATGAAATTTGTATATTTGCTTTTTAATTTCAAGTGTATTTTTCAAGTTTTTGAACTTTCGAGCAAGGCTTTTTTATATTGTTTTTATATTTTTAGGGAATTTTATGGTTTTATATGCTTTCAAAAATTTTCTATGATTTTTTCCCTCTTTTCAAAAATTTAATTTACTTGCGTATACCTCTTAAAAAAATTTGAGAGTTGCTTGGAAAACTTAGCTGAAAAATGAAAGTACCTATTTAACCTCATAACTTTAAAAATTGGAAAGAGGTTAAGTATTTCCAAAATCGACTTGACCCCATAACCTGAGAACATTAAATCACCGTTTGGATTAGATAACCCTGATCCTCACATAGATGCCTCTTAAAAAAAATTTTTTCATATTTGACCTTAAAGGGCCTGATTTCCGCATATAAACCTCTCTGAAATAAGAAAATTCCCAAAAAAAATTTTTTTTTTCCCCATTTATACCTCCTAAAAACTGAAATGGAAGACTGAATTTCAATATCTGAATTATTGCATATATACCCTTTAGAAAAGGAAATACAAATGTAAAATGGAATGTTTATGATCCTTTTGGAGTTTGAGGGATTTTTTATTCTTTCATGAAATTTTAGGGGTGTTTTGTGATTTCAGTGATTTTATGGAGTTTCAGAGGTTTCTTGGTGATATTTTGTACTTTCACCAATTTTCTACAACTTTTACAAATTTAATCAGTTTTGTACTATTTTTCTCACTTTCAAGGGTTTTTAAGTGTGTTTTTTCTAATATCCTTTTTATATTTTTAGGAAATTTTATGTTTTTCTATACTTTTGAAAATTTTCTATGATTATTTGCCTTATTTGAAAATTTTAATTTACTTGTGTATACCTCTTAAAAAAATTTCAAAGTTGCTTGGAAAACTTACTGGAAAAATGAAAATACGTATTTAACCTCATAACGTAAAAAATTGGAAAGAAGTTAAGTATTTTGAAAGCTTATTTAAACCCATCACCTCCGAACATTAAATCAAGGATTGGGTTAAATAACTCTGGAACTCACATATATGCCTCTTAAAAAAATAAAATTTCGTATTTGACCTTAAAGGGCTTAATTTTCGCATATAAACCACTTTGAAAGAAGAAAATTGCTGGGGAAAAAAGATTGTCGCATATACACCTCTTGAAAAATGAAATTGCCGACTCAATTTCAACATTTTAATTATCGCATATCTTCCCATTTAGAGAAGGAAATGCATATTTAAAACAAAATTTTTATGATCTATTTGGAGTTTCAGGGATTTTTTATTCTTTCATAAAATTTTAGGGGTTTCTTGAGATGTCAATGATTCTTTTGAGTTTCAGAATTTTTTTTGTGATGTTTTGTACTTTGGCGGATTTTCTACAATTTTTTTACAAATTTAATGAATTTTTGTATTATTTTTTCACTTTCAAGGGTTTTTTTTAGGTTTTTGAACATTCAAGGGAGGTATCTTGATATTATTTTTATATCTTTAGGGACTTTTTGGTTCTCCACACTTTCAAAAATTTTCTCTGATTTTTTGCCTAATTTCAGAATTTTAAGTTTGTTGCATATACCTCTTAAAAAAAAAATTCAAAGTTGCTTGGAAAACTTACTTGAAAAATGAAAATACATATTTAACCTCGTAACATAAAAAACTCGGAAGGAGGAAATTATTTGAAAAACTGATTGAATCTCGTAACCTAAAAAAATCAAATCGCAGATTTGACTAAGAAACCCAGATTTTCAGTTATATGGCTCGCAAAAAATAAAATTTCATATTTCACCTTAAAGGACTTAATTTTCACATATAACCTCTTTGAAAGAAGAAAATTGCCTAGAAAATTTTTTTTGACATATATCCCTCTTAAAAACTGAAATTAAATACTCTATCTCGAAATCCTAATTATCGCATATATACCCCTTTAGAGAAAGGCATGCATATTTAAAACAAAATTTTTATGATCTTTTGGGAGTTTCTGGGATTTTTCATTCTTTCATGAAATTTTAGGGGTTTCATGAGATTTCAATGATTTTATGGACTTTCAGAGGTCGTTGGTGATATTTTGTACTTATACCCATTTTCTACAATTGTTATAAATTGAATGAAATTTGTATATTTGCTTTTTACTTTCAAGTGTATTTTTCAAGTTTTTGAACTTTCGAGCAAGGCTTTTTTATATTGTTTTTATATTTTTAGGGAATTTTATGGTTTTATATGCTTTCAAAAATTTTCTATGATTTTTTCCCTCTTTTGAAAAATTTAATTTACTTGCGTATACCTCTTAAAAAAATTTGAGAGTTGCTTGGAAAACTTAGTTGAAAAATAAAAGTACGTATTTAACCTCATAACTTTAAAAATTGGAAAGAGGTTAAGTATTTCCAAAATCGACTTGACCCCATAACCTGAGAACATTAAATCACCGATTGGATTAGATAACCCTGATCCTCACATAGATGCCTCTTAAAAAAAAAATTTCATATTTGACCTTAAAGGGCCTGATTTCCGCATATAAACCTCTCTGAAATAAGAAAATTGCCCAAAAAAATTTTTTTTTTCCCATTTATACCTCCTAAAAACTGAAATGGAAGACTGAATTTCAATATCTGAATTATTGCATATATACCCTTTTAGAAAAGGAAATACATATGTAAAACGGAATGTTTATGATCTTTTGGAGTTTGAGGGATTTTTTATTCTTTCATGAAATTTTAGGGGTGTTTTGTGATTTCAGTGATTTTATGGAGTTTCAGAGGTTTCTTGGTGATATTTTGTACTTTCACCAATTTTCTACAACTTTTACAAATTTAATCAGTTTTGTACTATTTTTCTCACTTTCAAGGGTTTTTAAGTGTGTTTTTTCTAATATCGTTTTTGTATTTTTAGGAAATTTTATGTTTTTCTATACTTTTGAAAATTTTCTATGATTTTTTGCCTTATTTGAAAATTTTAATTTACTTGTGTATACCTCTTAAAAAAATTTCAAAGTTGCTTGGAAAACTTACTGGAAAAATGAAAATACGTATTTAACCTCATAACGTAAAAAATTGGAAAGAAGTTAAGTATTTTGAAAGCTTATTTAAACCCATCACCTCCGAACATTAAATCAAGGATTGGGTTAAATAACCCTGGAACTCACATATATGCCTCTTAAAAAAATAAAATTTCGTATTTGACCTTAAAGGGCTTAATTTTCGCATATAAACCACTTTGAAAGAAGAAAATTGCTGGGGAAAAAAGATTGTCGCATATACACCTCTTGAAAATTGAAATTGCCGACTCAATTTCAACATCTTAATTATCGCATATCTTCCCATTTAGAGAAGGAAATGCATATTTAAAACAAAATTTTTATGATCTATTTGGAGTTTCAGGGATTTTTTGTTCTTTCATAAAATTTTAGGGGTTTCTTGAGATGTCAATGATTCTTTTGAGTTTCAGAATTTTTTTTGTGATGTTTTGTACTTTGGCGGATTTTCTACAATTTTTTTACAAATTTAATGAATTTTTGTATTATTTTTTCACTTTCAAGGGTTTTTTTTAGGTTTTTGAACATTCAAGGGAGGTATCTTGATATTATTTTTATATCTTTAGGGACTTTTTGGTTCTCCACACTTTCAAAAATTTTCTCTGATTTTTTGCCTAATTTCAGAATTTTAAGTTTGTTGCATATACCTCTTAAAAAAAAAATTCAAAGTTGCTTGGAAAACTTACTTGAAAAATGAAAATACATATTTAACCTCGTAACATAAAAAACTCGGAAGGAGGAAATTATTTGAAAAACTGATTGAATCTCGTAACCAAAAAAAATCAAATCGCAGATTTGACTAAGAAACCCAGATTTTCAGTTATTTGGCTCGCAAAAAATAAAATTTCATATTTCACCTTAAAGGACTTAATTTTCACATATAACCTCTTTGAAAGAAGAAAATTGCCTAGAAATTTTTTTTTGACATATATCCCTCTTAAAAACTGAAATTAAATACTCTATCTCGAAATCCTAATTATCGCATATATACCCCTTTAGAAAAAGGCATGCATATTTAAAACAAAATTTTTATGATCTTTTTGGAGTTTCAGGGATTTTTTATTCTTTCATGAAATTTTAGGGGTTTCATGAGATTTCAATGATTTTATGGACTTTCAGAGGTCGTTGGTGATATTTTGTACTTTTACCCATTTTCTACAATTCTTACAAATTGAATGAAATTTGTATATTTTTTTTTACTTTCAAGCGTATTTTTCAAGTTTTTGAACTTTCGAGCAAGGCTTTTTATATTGTTTTTATATTTTTAGGGAATTTTATGGTTTTCTATGCTTTCAAAAATTTTCTATGATTTTTTCCCTCTTTTGAAAAATTTAATTTACTTGCGTATACCTCTTAAAAAAATTTGAGAGTTGCTTGGAAAACTTAGTTGAAAAATGAAAGTACGTATTTAACCTCATAACGTTAAAAATTGGAAAGAGGTTAAGTATTTCCAAAATCGACTTGACCCCATAACCTGAGAACATTAAATCACCGATTGGATTAGATAACCCTGATCCTCACATAGATGCCTCTTAAAAAAAAATTTCATATTTGACCTTAAAGGGCCTGATTTCCGCATATAAACCTCTCTGAAATAAGAAAATTGCCAAAAAAAAATTTTTTTCCCCATTTATACCTCCTAAAAACTGAAATGGAAGACTGAATTTCAATATCTGAATTATTGCATATATACCCTTTTAGAAAAGGAAATACATATGTAAAACGGAATGTTTATGATCTTTTTGGAGTTTGAGGGATTTTTTATTCTTTCATGAAATTTTAGGGGTGTTTTGTGATTTCAGTGATTTTATGGAGTTTCAGAGGTTTCTTGGTGATATTTTGTACTTTCACCAATTTTCTACAACTTTTACAAATTTAATCAGTTTTGTACTATTTTTCTCACTTTCAAGGGTTTTTAAGTGTGTTTTTTCTAATATCCTTTTTATATTTTTAGGAAATTTTATGTTTTTCTATACTTTTGAAAATTTTCTATGATTATTTGCCTTATTTGAAAATTTTAATTTACTTGTGTATACCTCTTAAAAAAATTTCAAAGTTGCTTGGAAAACTTACTGGAAAAATGAAAATACGTATTTAACCTCATAACGTAAAAAATTGGAAAGAAGTTAAGTATTTTGAAAGCTTATTTAAACCCATCACCTCCGAACATTAAATCAAGGATTGGGTTAAATAACCCTGGAACTCACATATATGCCTCTTAAAAAAATAAAATTTCGTATTTGACCTTAAAGGGCTTAATTTTCGCATATAAACCACTTTGAAAGAAGAAAATTGCTGGGGAAAAAAGACTGTCGCATATACACCTCTTGAAAATTGAAATTGCCGACTCAATTTCAACATCTTAAATATCGCATATCTTCCCATTTAGAGAAGGAAATGCATATTTAAAACAAAATTTTTATGATCTATTTCGAGTTTCAGGGATTTTTTGTTCTTTCATAAAATTTTAGGGGTTTCTTGAGATGTCAATGATTCTTTTGAGTTTCAGAATTTTTTTTGTGATGTTTTGTACTTTGGCAGATTTTCTACAATTATTTTACAAATTTAATGAATTTTTGTATTATTTTTTCACTTTCAAGGGTTTTTTTTAGGTTTTTGAACATTCAAGGGAGGTATCTTGATATTATTTTTATATCTTTAGGGACTTTTTGGTTCTCCACACTTTAAAAATTTTCTCTGATTTTTTGCCTAATTTCAGAATTTTAAGTTTGTTGCATATACCTCTTAAAAAAAAAATTCAAAGTTGCTTGGAAAACTTACTTGAAAAATGAAAATACATATTTAACCTCGTAACATAAAAAACTCGGAAGGAGGAAATTATTTGAAAAACTGATTGAATCTCGTAAGCTAAAAAAATCAAATCGCAGATTTGACTTAGAAACCCAGATTTTCAGTTATATGGCTCGCAAAAAATAAAATTTCATATTTCACCTTAAAGGACTTAATTTTCACATATAACCTCTTTGAAAGAAGAAAATTGCCTAGAAAATTTTTTTTGACATATATCCCTCTTAAAAACTGAAATTAAATACTCTATCTCGAAATCCTAATTATCGCATATATACCCCTTTAGAAAAAGGCATGCATATTTAAAACAAAATTTCTATGATCTTTTTGGAGTTTCAAGGATTTTTTATTCTTTCATGAAATTTTAGGGGTTTCATGAGATTTCAATGATTTTATGGACTTTCAGAGGTCGTTGGTGATATTTTGTACTTTTACCCATTTTCTACAATTCTTACAAATTGAATGAAATTTGTATATTTTTTTTTACTTTCAAGCGTATTTTTCAAGTTTTTGAACTTTCGTATTTTTCAAGTTTTTGAACTTTCGAGGAAGGCTTTTTTATATTGTTTTTATATTTTTAGGGAATTTTATGGTTTTCTATGCTTTCAAAAATTTTCTATGATTTTTTCCCTCTTTTGAAAAATTTAATTTACTTGCGTATACCTCTTAAAAAAATTTGAGAGTTGCTTGGAAAAATTAGTTGAAAAATGAAAGTACGTATTTAACCTCATAACGTTAAAAATTGGAAAGAGGTTAAGTATTTCCAAAATCGACTTGACCCCATAACCTGAGAACATTAAATCACCGATTGGATTACATAACCCTGATCCTCACATAGATGCCTCTTAAAAAGAAAATTTCATATTTGACCTTAAAGGGCCTGATTTCCGCATATAAACCTCTCTGAAATAAGAAAATTGCCAAAAAAAAAAAAATTTTCCCATTTATACGTCCTAAAAACTGAAATGGAAGACTGAATTTCAATATCTGAATTATTGCATATATACCCTTTTAGAAAAGGAAATACATATGTAAAACAGAATGTTTATGATCCTTTTGGAGTTTGAGGGATTTTTTATTCTTTCATGAAATTTTAGGGGTGTTTTGTGATTTCAGTGATTTTATGGAGTTTCAGAGGTTTCTTGGTGATATTTTGTACTTTCACCAATTTTCTACAACTTTTACAAATTTAATCAGTTTTGTACTATTTTTCTCACTTTCAAGGCTTTTTAAGTGTGTTTTTTCTAATATCGTTTTTCTATTTTTAGGAAATTTTATGTTTTTCTATACTTTTGAAAATTTTCTATGATTTTTTGCCTTATTTGAAAATTTTAATTTACTTGTGTATACCTCTTAAAAAAATTTCAAAGTTGCTTGGAAAACTTACTGGAAAAATGAAAATACGTATTTAACCTCATAACGTAAAAAATTGGAAAGAAGTATTTTGAAAGCTTATTTAAACCCATCACCTCCGAACATTAAATCAAGGATTGGGTTAAATAACCCTGGAACTCACATATATGCCTCTTAAAAAAATAAAATTTCGTATTTGACCTTAAAGGGCTTAATTTTCGCATATAAACCACTTTGAAAGAAGAAAATTGCTGGGGAAAAAAGAATGCCGCATATACACCTCTTGAAAATTGAAATTGCCGACTCAG
This sequence comes from Trichopus zeylanicus subsp. travancoricus, assembly GCA_005019695.1. Classification (NCBI taxonomy): domain Eukaryota; kingdom Viridiplantae; phylum Streptophyta; class Magnoliopsida; order Dioscoreales; family Dioscoreaceae; genus Trichopus; species Trichopus zeylanicus. The sequence continues at coordinate 31,707 of RXID01017465.1, forward strand.
TTTCAACATCTTAATTATCGCATATCTTCCCATTTAGAGAAGGAAATGCATATTTAAAACAAAATTTTTATGATCTATTTGGAGTTTCAGGGATTTTTTGTTCTTTCATAAAATTTTAGGTGTTTCTTGAGATGTCAATGATTCTTTTGAGTTTCAGAATTTTTTTTGTGATGTTTTGTACTTTGGCGGATTTTCTACAATTTTTTTACAAATTTAATGAATTTTTGTATTATTTTTTCACTTTCAAGGGTTTTTTTTAGGGTTTTGAACATTCAAGGGAGGTATCTTGATATTATTTTTATATCTTTAGGGACTTTTTGGTTCTCCACACTTTGAAAAATTTTCTCTGATTTTTTGCCTAATTTAAGAATTTTAAGTTTGTTGCATATACCTCTTAAAAAAAAATTCAAAGTTGCTTCGAAAACTTACTTGAAAAATGAAAATACATATTTAACCTCGTAACATAAAAAACTCGGAAGGAGGAAATTATTTGAAAAACTGATTGAATCTCGTAACCTAAAAAAATCAAATCGCAGATTTGACTAAGAAACCCAGATTTTCAGTTATATGGCTCGCAAAAAATAAAATTTCATATTTCACCTTAAAGGACTTAATTTTCACATATAACCTCTTTGAAAGAAGAAAATTGCCTAGAAAATTTTTTTTGACATATATCCCTCTTAAAAACTGAAATTAAAAACTCTATCTCGAAATCCTAATTATCTCATATATACCCCTTTAGAAAAAGCCATGCATATTTAAAACAAAATTTTTATGATCCTTCTGGAGTTTCAGGGATTTTTTATTCTTTCATGAAATTTTAGGGGTTTCATGAGATTTCAATGATTTTATGGACTTTCAGAGGTCGTTGGTGATATTTTGTACTTTTACCCATTTTCTATAACTCTTACAAATTGAATGAAATTTGTATATTTTGTTTTACTTTCAAGCGTATTTCTCAAGTTTTTGAACTTTCGAGGAGGGCTTTTTTATATTGTTTTTATATTTTTAGGGAATTTTATGGTTTTCTATGCTTTCAAAAATTTTCTATGATTTTTTCCCTCTTTTGAAAAATTTAATTTACTTGCGTATACCTCTTAAAAAAATTTGAGAGTTGCTTGGAAAACTTAGTTGAAAAATGAAAGTACGTATTTAACCTCATGACGTTAAAAATTTGAAAGAGGTTAAGTATTTCCAAAATCGACTTGACCCCATAACGTGAGAACATTAAATCACCGATTGGATTAGATAACCCTGATCCTCACATAGATGCCTCTTAAAAAAAATTTCATATTTGACCTTAAAGGGCCTGATTTCCGCATATAAACATCTCTGAAATAAGAAAATTGCCAAAAAAAAATTTTTTTTCCCATTTATACCTCCTAAAAACTGAAATGGAAGACTGAATTTCAATATCTGAATTATTGCATATATACCCTTTTAGAAAAGGAAATACATACGTAAAACGGAATGTTTATGATCCTTTTGGAGTTTGAGGGATTTTTTATTCTTTCATGAAATTTTAGGGGTGTTTTGTGATTTCAGTGATTTTATGGAGTTTCAGAGGTTTCTTGGTGATATTTTGTACTTTCACCAATTTTCTACAACTTTTACAAATTTAATCAGTTTTGTACTATTTTTCTCACTTTCAAGGGTTTTTAAGTGTGTTTTTTCTAATATCATTTTTATATTTTTAGGAAATTTTATGTTTTTCTATACTTTTGAAAATTTTCTATGATTTTTTGCCTTATTTGAAAATTTTAATTTACTTGTGTATACCTCTTAAAAAAATTTCAAAGTTGCTTGGAAAACTTACTGGAAAAATGAAAATACGTATTTAACCTCATAACGTAAAAAATTGGAAAGAAGTTAAGTATTTTGAAAGCTTATTTAAACCCATCACCTCCGAACATTAAATCAAGGATCGGGTTAAATAACCCTGGAACTCACATATATGCCTCTTAAAAAAATAAAATTTCGTATTTGACCTTAAAGGGCTTAATTTTCGCATATAAACCACTTTGAAAGAAGAAAATTGCTGGGGAAAAAAGATTGTCGCATATACACCTCTTGAAAATTGAAATTGCCGACTCAATTTCAACATCTTAATTATCGCATATCTTCCCATTTAGAGAAGGAAATGCATATTTAAAACAAAATTTTTATGATCTATTTGGAGTTTCAGGGATTTTTTGTTCTTTCATAAAATTTTAGGGGTTTCTTGAGATGTCAATGATTCTTTTGAGTTTCAGAATTTTTTTTGTGATGTTTTGTACTTTGGCGGATTTTCTACAATTTTTTTACAAATTTAATGAATTTTTGTATTATTTTTTCACTTTCAAGGGTTTTTTTTAGGTTTTTGAACATTCAAGGGAGGTATCTTGATATTATTTTTATATCTTTAGGGACTTTTTGGTTCTCCACACTTTCAAAAATTTTCTCTGATTTTTTGCCTAATTTCAGAATTTTAAGTTTGTTGCATATACCTCTTAAAAAAAAAATTCAAAGTTGCTTGGAAAACTTACTTGAAAAATGAAAATACATATTTAACCTCGTAACATAAAAAACTCGGAAGGAGGAAATTATTTGAAAAACTGATTGAATCTCGTAACCTAAAAAAATCAAATCGCAGATTTGACTAAGAAACCCAGATTTTCAGTTATATGGCTCGCAAAAAATAAAATTTCATATTTCACCTTAAAGGACTTAATTTTCACATATAACCTCTTTGAAAGAAGAAAATTGCCTGGAAAATTTTTTTTGACATATATCCCTATTAAAAACTGAAATTAAATACTCTATCTCGAAATCCTAATTATCGCATATATACCCCTTTAGAAAAAGACATGCATATTTAAAACAAATTTTTATGATCTTTTTGGAGTTTCAGGGATTTTTTATTCTTTCATGAAATTTTAGGGGTTTCATGAGATTTCAATGATTTTATGGACTTTCAGAGGTCGTTGGTGATATTTTGTACTTTTACCCATTTTCTACAATTCTTACAAATTGAATGAAATTTGTATATTTTTTTTTACTTTCAAGCGTATTTTTCAAGTTTTTGAACTTTCGAGGAAGGCTTTTTTATATTGTTTTTATATTTTTAGGGAATTTTATGGTTTTCTATGCTTTCAAAAATTTTCTATGATTTTTTCCCTCTTTTGAAAAATTTAATTTACTTGCGTATACCTCTTAAAAAAATTTGAGAGTTGCTTGGAAAACTTAGTTGAAAAATGAAAGTACGTATTTAACCTCATAACGTTAAAAATTGGAAAGAGGTTAAGTATTTCCAAAATCGACTTGACCCCATAACCTGAGAACATTAAATCACCGATTGGATTAGATAACCCTGATCCTCACATAGATGCCTCTTAAAAAAAAATTTCATATTTGACCTTAAAGGGCCTGATTTCCGCATATAAACCTCTCTGAAATAAGAAAATTGCCAAAAAAAAAAAAATTTTCCCATTTATACCTCCTAAAAACTGAAATGGAAGACTGAATTTCAATATCTGAATTATTGCATATATACCCTTTTAGAAAAGGAAATACATATGTAAAACAGAATGTTTATGATCTTTTTGGAGTTTGAGGGATTTTTTATTCTTTCATGAAATTTTAGGGGTGTTTTGTGATTTCAGTGATTTTATGGAGTTTCAGAGGTTTCTTGGTGATATTTTGTACTTTCACCAATTTTCTACAACTTTTACAAATTTAATCAGTTTTGTACTATTTTTCTCACTTTCAAGGGTTTTTAAGTGTGTTTTTTCTAATATCGTTTTTATATTTTTAGGAAATTTTATGTTTTTCTATACTTTTGAAAATTTTCTATGATTTTTTGCCTTATTTGAAAATTTTAATTTACTTGTGTATACCTCTTAAAAAAATTTCAAAGTTGCTTGGAAAACTTACTGGAAAAATGAAAATACGTATTTAACCTCATAACGTAAAAAATTGGAAAGAAGTTAAGTATTTTGAAAGCTTATTTAAACCCATCACCTCCGAACATTAAATCAAGGATCGGGTTAAATAACCCTGGAACTCACATATATGCCTCTTAAAAAAATAAAATTTCGTATTTGACCTTAAAGGGCTTAATTTTCGCATATAAACCACTTTGAAAGAAGAAAATTGCTGGGGAAAAAAGATTGTCGCATATACACCTCTTGAAAATTGAAATTGCCGACTCAATTTCAACATCTTAATTATCGCATATCTTCCCATTTAGAGAAGGAAATGCATATTTAAAACAAAATTTTTATGATCTATTTGGAGTTTCAGGGATTTTTTATTCTTTCATAAAATTTTAGGGGTTTCTTGAGATGTCAATGATTCTTTTGAGTTTCAGAATTTTTTTTGTGATATTTTGTACTTTGGCGGATTTTCTACAATTTTTTTACAAATTTAATGAATTTTTGTATTATTTTTTCACTTTCAAGGGTTTTTTTTAGGTTTTTGAACATTCAAGGGAGGTATCTTGATATTATTTTTATATCTTTAGGGACTTTTTGGTTCTCCACACTTTCAAAAATTTTCTCTGATTTTTTGCCTAATTTCGGAATTATAAGTTTGTTGCATATACCTCTTAAAAAAAAATTCAAAGTTGCTTGGAAAACTTACTTGAAAAATGAAAATACATATTTAACCTCGTAACATAAAAAACTCGGAACGAGGAAATTATTTGAAAAACTGATTGAATCTCGTAACCTAAAAAAATCAAATCGCAGATTTGACTAAGAAACCCAGATTTTCAGTTATATGGCTCGCAAAAAATAAAATTTCATATTTCACCTTAAAGGACTTAATTTTCACATATAACCTCTTTGAAAGAAGAAAATTGCCTGGAAATTTTTTTTTGACATATATCCCTATTAAAAACTGAAATTAAATACTCTATCTCGAAATCCTAATTATCGCATATATACCCCTTTAGAAAAAGGCATGCATATTTAAAACAAATTTTTATGATCTTTTTGGAGTTTCAGGGATTTTTTATTCTTTCATGAAATTTTAGGGGTTTCATGAGATTTCAATGATTTTATGGACTTTCAGAGGTCGTTGGTGATATTTTGTACTTTTACCCATTTTCTACAATTCTTACAAATTGAATGAAATTTGTATATTTTTTTTTACTTTCAAGCGTATTTTTCAAGTTTTTGAACTTTCGAGGAAGGCTTTTTTATATTGTTTTTATATTTTTAGGGAATTTTATGGTTTTCTATGCTTTCAAAAATTTTCTATGATTTTTTCCCTCTTTTGAAAAATTTAATTTACTTGCGTATACCTCTTAAAAAAATTTGAGAGTTGCTTGGAAAACTTAGTTGAAAAATGAAAGTACGTATTTAACCTCATAACGTTAAAAATTGGAAAGAGGCTAAGTATTACCAAAATCGATTTGACCCCATAACCGGAGAACATTAAATCACCGATCGGATTAGATAACCCTGATCCTCACATAGATGCCTGTTAAAAAAGAATTTCATATTTGAACTTAAAGGGCCTGATTTCCGCATATAAACCTCTCTGAAATAAGAAAATTGCCAAAAAAAAATTTTTTTTTCCCATTTATACCTCCTAAAAACTGAAATGGAAGACTGAATTTCAATATCTGAATTATTGCATATATACCCTTTTAGAAAAGGAAATACATATGTAAAAAGGAATGTTTATGATCTTTTTGGAGTTTGAGGGATTTTTTATTCTTTCATGAAATTTTAGGGGTGTTTTGTGATTTCAGTGATTTTATGGAGTTTCAGAGGTTTCTTGGTGATATTTTGTACTTTCACCAATTTTCTACAACTTTTACAAATTTAATCAGTTTTGTACTATTTTTCTCACTTTCAAGGGTTTTTAAGTGTGTTTTTTCTAATATCCTTTTTATATTTTTAGGAAATTTTATGTTTTTCTATACTTTTGAAAATTTTCTATGATTATTTGCCTTATTCGAAAATTTTAATTTACTTGCATATACCTCTTAAAAAAAATTCAAAGTTGCTCTGAAAACTTACTTAAAAAATGAAAATACATATTTAACCTCATAACGTAAAAAATTGGAAAGAAGTATTTTGAAAGCTTATTTAAACCCATCACCTCCGAACATTAAATCAAGGATCGGGTTAAATAACCCTGGAACTCACATATATGCCTCTTAAAAAAATAAAATTTCGTATTTGACCTTAAAGGGCTTAATTTTCGCATATAAACCACTTTTAAAGAAGAAAATTGCTGGGGAAAAAAGATTGTCGCATATACACCTCTTGAAAATTGAAATTGCCGACTCAATTTCAACATCTTAATTATCGCATATCTTCCCATTTAGAGAAGGAAATGCATATTTAAAACAAAATTTTTATGATCTATTTGGAGTTACAGGGATTTTTTATTCTTTCATAAAATTTTAGGGGTTTGTTGAGATGTCAATGATTCTTTTGAGTTTCAGAATTTTTTTTGTGATATTTTGTACTTTGGCGGATTTTCTACAATTTTTTTACAAATTTAATGAATTTTTGTATTATTTTTTCACTTTCAAGGTTTTTTTTTAGGTTTTTGAACATTCAAGGGAGGTATCTTGATATTATTTTTATATCTTTGGGGACTTTTTGGTTCTCCACACTTTCAACAATTTTCTCTGATTTTTTGCCTAATTTCAGAATTTTAAAGTTCGTTGCATTCTACCTTTAAAAAAAAAATTCAAAGTTGCTTGGGAAAAACTTACTTGAAAAAAATGAAAATACCTATTTAACCGAACATAAAAAACTCGGAAGGAGGAAATTATTTGAAAAACTGATTGAATCTCGTAACCTAAAAAAATCAAATCGCAGATTTGACTAAGAAATCCAGATTTTCAGTTATATGGCTCGCAAAAAATAAATTTTCATATTTCACCATAAAGGACTTAATTTTCACATATAACCTCTTTGAAAGAAGAAAATTGCGTAGAAAATTTTTTTTGACATATATCCCTCTTAAAAACTGAAATTAAATACTCTATCTCGAAATCCTAATTATCGCATAATACCTTTAGAAAAAAGGACATGCATTATTTAAAACAATTTTTATGATCTTTGGAGAGTTTCAGGGATTTTTTTTCTTTCATGAAATTTAGGGTTTCATGACGCTTCATTGATTTTATGGACGTGTACTGTAGTGGTCTAGTTGGGGATATTTGTACTTTTACCTCCACTTTCTACAATTTTACAATTTGAATGAAAATTTGTATATTTTTTTTTACTTTCAAGCGTATTTTTCAAGTTTTTGAACTTTCGAGGAAGGCTTGTTTATATTGTTTTTATATTTTTTGGGAATTTGTTGGTTTTCTATGCTTTCAAAAATTTTCTATGATTTTTTCCCTCTTTTGAAAAATTTAATTTACTTTCGTATACCTCTTAAAAAAAATTTGAGAGTTGCTTGGAAAACTTAGTTGAAAAATGAAAGTACGTATTTAACCTCATAACGTTAAAAATTGGAAAGAGGCTAAGTATTACCAAAATCGATTTGACCCCATAACCGG
>RXID01017466.1:0-15882 GCA_005019695.1 Trichopus zeylanicus subsp. travancoricus
CTCTGCTTAACATCTTGGAGTAGTTGAGGTCATCCAAGGCTAACTTGCATGCTTACGTATATTCATCTCAAACTTCTCCAGAAATTGTAAACCCTTTTCCAAATTGATGAAAAATGATGCTCTATTCATTTGGAGTCAAGAATACTAACAAGCCTTTGAAGAGATTAAGCAATATCTCTTAAAGCCACTAGTGCTGGTATCACCTATGCTTGATTGACCCTTAATCCTTTATATCGGCTAATGGAAGGATCCCAAGGAGCTATTCTCACCCAAAATAATGAATAATTCAAAGAAAACACACTCTGCTATTTGAGTAGAATGGTAGTAGGGGTAGAGCAATTATTCTCCTATTCAAAAGTGTTGGCCAACACTCATATTCATAGTGAAAAAGCTTAAATATTATTTGCTATCTCATTAGGTAATCCTACTATCAAAAATTGAACCCATAAAATACTTGATGATTAGACCGATATTGTTAAACACCAAAGAACTGAAATCGATCAATCAAAGATCAAAGACATCTTGGATATGCCTCAGCTGAACTTCTTGAAGTATTAGAGGTCATCCAAGGCTAACTTGCATGCATAAGGATATTCATCTTCAACTTCTCAAGAAATTGTAATCCCTTTTCCAAATTGACGAGAAATGATGCTCTATTCATTTGGGGTGAAGAATACTAACAAGGCTTTGAAGAGATTAAGCAATATCTCTTAAAGCCACTAGTGTTGGTATCACCTATGCCTGATAGACCCTTAATCCTTTATATGGCCTGATGGAAGGATCCCTAGGAGCCATTCTCACCTAGAATAAGGAAGAATTCAAAGAAAACACACTCTCCTATTTGCGTAGAATGGTTGTAGGGGTAGAGCAATTATTCTCCTATTCACAAGTATTGACCAACACTCATATTCATAGTGAAAAAGCTTAAATATTATTTGCTCTCTCATTAGGTAATCCTACTTTTAAAAATTGACCCCATAAAATACTTGATGATTAGACCAATATTGTTTAACACCAAAGAACTAAAATTGATCCATCAAAGATCAAAGACATCTTGGATATGTCTCTGCTTAACATCTTGAAGTAGTTGATGTCATCCATGGCTTACTTGCATGCATAAGGATATTCATCTAAAACTTCTCCAGAAATTGTAAACCCTTTTCCAAATTGATGAAAAATGATGCTTTATTCATTTGGGGTCAAGAATACTAACATGCCTTTGAAGAGATTAAGCAATATCTCTTAAAGCCACTAGTCTTGGTATCACCTTTGCTTGATACACCCTTAATCCTTTATATCATCCAATGGAAGGATACCTAGGAGCTATTCTCACCTAAATTAATGAAGAATTTAAAGAAAACGCACTCTGCTATTTGAGTAGAATGGTAGTAGGGGTAGAGCAATTTTTCTCCTATTCAAAAGTGTTGACGAACACTCATATTCATAGTGAAAAAGCTTAAATATTATTCGCTATCTCATTAGGTAATCCTACTATCGAAAATTGATCCCATAAAATACTTGATGATTAGACCTATATTGCTAAACACCAAAGAACTGAAATCGATCCATCAAAGATCAAAGACATCTTGGATATGTCTCTGCTTAACATCTTGAAGTAGTTGAGGTCATCCAAGGCTTACTTGCATGCATAAGGATATTCATCCTAAACTTCTAGAAAAATTGTAAACCCTTTTCCAAATTGATGAAAAATGATGCTCTATTCATTTGGGGTCAAGAATACTAACAAGCCTTTGAAGAGATTATGCAATATCTCTTAAAGCCACTAGTGTTAGTATCACCTATGCCTGATAGACCCTAAATCCTTTATATGGCCTGATGGAAGGATCCCTAAGAGCTATTCTCACCTAGAATAACGAAGAATTCGAAGAAAACACACTCTACTATTTGAGTAGAATGGTAGTAGGGGTAGAGCAATTATTCTCCTATTCAAAAGTTTTGTCCAACACTCATATTAATAGTGAAAAACCTTAAATATTATTTGCTCTCTCATTAGGTAATCCTACTATCAAAAATTGATCCCATAAAATACTTGATGATTAGACCAATATTGTTTAACACCAAAGAACTGAAATCGATCCATCAAAGATCAAAGACATCTTGGATATGCCTCTGATTAACATCGTGAAGTGGTTGAGGTCTTCCGAGGCTAACTTGCATGCATAAGGATATTCATATTAAACTTCTCCAGAAATTGTATGCCCTTTTCCAAATTGATGAAAAATGATGCTTTATTCATTTGGGGTCAAGAATACTAACATGCCTTTGAAGAGATTAAGCAACATCTCTTAAAGCCACTAGCCTTGGTATCACCTATGCTTGATAGACCCTTAATCCTTTATATCGTCTAATGGAAGGATCCCTAGGAGCTATTCTCACCTAAAATAATGAAGAATTCAAAGAAAACACACTCTGCTATTTGACTAGAATGGTAGTAGGGGTAGAGCAATTATTCTCCTATTCACAAGTGTTGACCAACACTCATATTCATAGTGAAAAAGCTTAAATATTATTTGCTCTCTCATTAGGTAATCTTACTATCAAAAATTGATCCCATAAAATACTTGATGATTAGACCTATATTGTTAAACACCAAAGAACTGAAATCGATCCATCAAAGATCAAAGACATCTTGGATATGCCTCTGCTTAACATCTTGAAGTAGTTGAGGTCATCCGAGGCTAACTTGCATGCATAAGGATATTCATCTTAAACTTCTCCAGAAATTGTAAACCCTTTTCCAAATTGATGAAAAATGATGCTTTATTCATTTGGGGTCAAGAATACTAACATGCCTTTGAAGAGATTAAGCAATATCTCTTAATGCCACAAGCCTTGGTATCACCTATGCTAGATACACCCTTAATCCTTTATATCATCTAATGGAAGGATCCCTAGGAGCTATTCTCACCTAAAATAATGAAGAATTCAAAGAAAACGCACTCTGCTATTTGAGTAGAATGGTAGTAGGGGTAGAGCAATTATTCTCCCATTCAAAAGTGTTGGCCAACACTCATATTCATAGTGAAAAAGCTTAAATATTATTTGCTATCTCATTAGGTAATCCTACTATCAAAAATTGAACCCATAAAATACTTGATGATTAGACCTATATTGTTAAACACCAAAGAACTGAAATCGATCAATCAAAGATCAATGACATCTTGGATATGCCTCCGCTTAACTTCTTGAAGTAGTAGAGGTCATCCAAGGCTAACTTGCATGCATAAGGATATTCATCTACAACTTCTCAAGAAATTGTAATCCCTTTTCCAAATTGACGGGAAATGATGCTCTATTCATTTGGGGTGAAGAATACTAACAAGCCTTTGAAGAGATTAAGCAATATCTCTTAAAGCTACTAGTGTTGGTATCACCTATGCTTGATAGACCCTTAATCCTTTATATGGCCTGATGGACGGATCCCTAGGAGCTATTCTCACCTAGAATAACGAAGAATTCAAAGAAAACACACTCTACTATTTGAGTAGAATGGTAGTAGGGGTAGAGCAATTATTCTCCTATTCACAAGTGTTGACCAACACTCATATTCATAGTGAAAAAGTTTAAATATTATTTGCTCTCTCATTAGGTAATCCTACTATCAAAAATTGATCCCATAAAATACTTGATGATTAGACCTATATTGTTAAACACAAAAGAACTGAAATCGATCCATCAAGGATCAAAGACATCTTGGATATGCCTCTGCTTAACATCTTGAAGTAGTTGAGGTCATCCGAGGCTAACTTGCATGCGTAAGGATATTAATCTTAAACTTCTCCAGATATTGTAAACCCTTTTCCAAATTGATTAAAAATGATGCTTTATTCACTTGGGGTCAAGAATACTAACAAGCCTTTGAAGAGATTAAGCAATATCTCTTAAAGCCACTAGTCTTGGTATCACCTACGCTTGATAGACCCTTAATCCTTTATATCGTCTAATGGAAGGATCCCTAGGAGCTATTCTCACCTAAAATAATGAAGAATTCAAAGAAAACACACTCTGCTATTTGAGTAGAATGGTAGTAGGGGTAGAGCAATTATTCTCCTATTCAAAAGTGTTGACGAACACTCATATTCATAGTGAAAAAGCTTAAATATTATTTGCTATCTCATTAGGTAATCCTACTATCAAAAATTGATCCCATAAAATACTTGATGATTAGACCTATATTGTTAAACACCAAAGAACTGAAATCGATCCATCAAAGATCAAAGACATCTTGGATATGTCGCTGCTTTACATCTTGAAGTAGTTGAGGTCATCCAAGGCTTACTTGCATGCATAAGGATATTCATCCTAAACTTCTCCAAAAATTGTAAACCCTTTTCCAAATTGATGAAAAATGATGCTCTATTCATTTGGGGTCAAGAATACTAACAAGCCTTTCAAGAGATTATGCAACATCTCTTAAAGCCACAAGTGTTGGTATCACCTATGCCTGATAGACCCTAAATCCTTTATATGGCCTGATGGAAGGATCCCTAGGAGCTATTCTCACCTAGAATAACAAAGAATTCAAAGAAAACACACTCTACTATTTGAGTAGAATGGTTGTAGGGGTAGAGCAATTATTCTCCTATTCACAAGTTTTGACCAACACTCATATTCATAGTGAAAAAGCTTAAATATTATTTGCTCTCTCATTAGGTAATCTTACTATTAAAAATTGATCCCATAAAATACTTGATGATTAGACCAATATTGTTTAACACCAAAGAACTGAAATCGATCCATCAAAGATCAAAGATATCTTGGATATGCCTCTGCTTAACATCTTGAAGTAGTTGATGTCATCCGAGGCTAACTTGCATGCATAAGGATATTCATCTTCAACTTCTCCAGAAATTGTAAACTCTTTTCCAAATTGATGAAAAATGATTCTTTATTCATTTGGGGTCAAGAATACTAACATGCCTTTGAAGAGATTAAGCAATATCTCTTAAAGCCACTAGTCTTGGTATCACCTATGCTTGATAGACCCTTAATCCTTTATATCGTCTAATGGAAGGATCCCTAGTAGCTATTCTCACCTAAAATAATGAAGAATTGAAAGAAAACACACTCTGCTATTTGAGTAGAATGGTAGTAGGGGTAGAGCAATTATTCTCCTATTCAAAAGTGTTGACCAACACTCATATTCATAGTGAAAAAGCTTAAATATTGTTTGCTATCTCATTAGGTAATCCTACTATCAAAAATTGATCCCATAAAATACTTGATGATTAGACCTATATTGTTAAACACCAAAGAACTAAAATCGATCCATCAAAGATCAAGGACATCTTGGATATGCCTCTGCTTAACATCGTGAAGTAGTTGAGGTCTTCCGAGGCTAACTTGCATGCATAAGGATATTCATCTTAAACTTCTCCAGAAATTGTAAGCCCTTTTCCAAATTGATGAAAAATGACGTTTTATTCATTTGGGGTCAAGAATACTAACATGTCTTTGAAGAGATTAAGCAACATCTCTTAAAGCCACTAGCCTTGGTATCACCTATGCTTGATAGACCCTTAATCCTTTATATCGTCTAATGGAAGGATCCCTAGGAGCTCTTCTCTCCTAAAATAATGAAGAATTCAAAGAAAACACACTCTGCTATTTGAGTAGAATGGTAGTAGGGGTAGAGCAATTATTCTCCTATTCACAAGTGTTGACCAACACTCATATTCATAGTGAAAAAACTTAAATATTATTTGCTCTCTCATTAGGTAATCCTACTATCAAAAATTGATCCCATAAAATACTTGATGATTAGACCTATATTGTTAAACACCAAAGAACTGAAATCGATCCATCAAAGATCATAGACATCTTGGATATGCCTCTGCTTAACATCTTGAAGTAGTTGAGGTCATCCGAGGCTAACTTGCATGCATAAGGATATTCATCTTAAACTTCTCCAGAAATTGTAAACCCTTTTCCAAATTGATGAAAAATGATGCTTTATTCATTGGGGTCAAGAATACTAACATGCCTTTAAAGAGATTAAACAATATCTCTTAAAGCCACTAGTGTTGGTATCACCTTTGCTTGATACACCCTTAATCCTTTATATCATCTAATGGAAGGATACCTAGGAGCTATTCTCACCTAAAATAATGAAGAATTCAAAGAAAACGCACTCTGCTATTTGAGTAGAATGGTAGTAGGGGTAGAGCAATTATTCTCCTATTGAAAAGTGTTGACGAACACTCATATTCATAGTGAAAAAGCTTAAATATTATTTGCTATCTCATTAGGTAATCCTACTATCAAAAATTGAACCCATAAAATACTTGATGATTAGACCCAAATTGATAAACACCAAAGAACTGAAATCGATCAATCAAAGATCAAAGACATCTTGGATATGCCTCTGCTTAACTTCTTGAAGTAGTTGAGGTCATCCAAGGCTAACTTGCATGCATAAGGATATTCATCTTCAACTTCTCCAGAAATTGTAAACCCTTTTCCAAATTGACGAGAAATGATGCTCTATTCATTTGGGGTCAAGAATACTAACAATCCTTTGAAGAGATTAAGCAACATCTCTTAAAGCCACTAGCCTTGGTATCACCTATGCTTGATAGACCCTTAATCCTTTATATCGTCTAATGGAAGGATCCCTAGGAGCTATTCTCACCTAGAATAACGAAGAATTCAAAGAAAACACACTCTACTATTTGAGTAGAATGGTAGTAGGGGTAGAGCAATTATTCTCCTATTCACAAGTGTTGACCAACACTCATATTCATAGTGAAAAAGTTTAAATATTATTTGCTCTCTCATTAGGTAATCCTACTATCAAAAATTGATCCCATAAAATACTTGATGATTAGACCTATATTGTTAAACACCAAAGAACTGAAATCGATCCATCAAAGATCAAAGACATCTTGGGTATGCCTCTGCTTAACATCTTGAAGTAGTTGAGGTCATCCGAGGCTAACTTGCATGCGTAAGGATATTAATCTTAAACTTCTCCAGATATTGTAAACCCTTTTCCAAATTGATTAAAAATGATGCTTTATTCATTTGGGGTCAAGAATACTAACAAGCCTTTGAAGAGATTAAGCAACATCTCTTAAAGCCACTAGCCTTGGTATCACCTATGCTTGATAGACTTTTAATCCTTTATATCGTCTAATGGAAGGATCCCTAGGAGCTATTCTCACCTAAAATAAGGAAGAATTCAAAGAAAACACACTCTGCTATTTGAGTAGAATGGTAGTAGGGGTAGAGCAATTATTCTCCTATTCAAAAGTGTTGGCCAACACTCATATTCATAGTGAAAAAGCTTAAATATTATTTGCTCTCTCATTAGGTAATCCTACTATCAAAAATTGATCCCATAAAAAACTTGATGATTAGACCTATATTGGGTAAACACCAAAGAACTGAAATCGATCCATCAAAGATCAAAGACATCTTGGATATGCCTCTGCTTAACATCTGAAGTAGTTGAGGTCTCGAGGCTAACTTGCATGCGTAAGGATATTAAATCTAAACTTCTCCAGATATTGTAAACCCTTTTCCAAATTGATGAAAAATGATGCTTTATTCATTTGGGTCAAGAATACTAACAAGCCTTTGAAGAGATTAAGCAATATCTCTTAAAGCCACTAGTCTTGGTATCACCAATGCTTGATAGACCCTTAATCCTTTATATGGCATAATGGAAGGATCCCTAGTAGCTATTCTTACCTAGAATAATGAAGAATTCAAAGAAAACACACTCTACTATTTGAGTAGAATGGTAGTCGGGGTAGTGCAATTATTCTCCTATTCAAAAGTGTTGACGAACACTCATATTCATAGTGAAAAAGCTTAAATATTATTTGCTATCTCATTAGGTAATCCTACTATCAAAAATTGATCCCATAAAATACTTGATGATTAGACCTATATTGTTAAACACCAAAGAACTGAAATCGATCCATCAAAGATCAAAGACATCTTGGATATGTCTCTGCTTTACATCTTGAAGTAGTTGAGGTCATCCAAGGCTTACTTGCATGCATAAGGATATTCATCCTAAACTTCTCCAAAAATTGTAAACCCTTTTCCAAATTGAAGAAAAATGATGCTCTATTCATTTGGGGTCAAGAATACTAACAAGCCTTTCAAGAGATTATGCAACAACTCTTAAAGCCACAAGTGTTGGTATCACCTATGCCTGATAAACCCTAAATCCTTTATATGGCCTGATGGAAGGATCCCTAGGAGCTATTCTCACCTAGAATAACAAAGAATTCAAAGAAAACACACTCTACTATTTGAGTAGAATGGTTGTAGGGGTAGAGCAATTATTCTCCTATTCACAAGTTTTGACCAACACTCATATTCATAGTGAAAAAGCTTAAATATTATTTGCTCTCTCATTAGGTAATCTTACTATTAAAAATTGATCCCATAAAATACTTGATGATTAGACCAATATTGTTTAACACCAAAGAACTGAAATCGATCCATCAAAGATCAAAGATATCTTGGATATGCCTCTGCTTAACATCTTTAAGTAGTTGATGTCATCCGAGGCTAACTTGCATGCATAAGGATATTCATCTTCAACTTCTCCAGAAATTGTAAACTCCTTTCCAAATTGATGAAAAATGATTCTTTATTCATTTGGGGTCAAGAATACTAACATGCCTTTGAAGAGATTAAGCAATATCTCTTAAAGCCACTAGTCTTGGTATCACCTATGCTTGATAGACCCTTAATCCTTTATATCGTCTAATGGAAGGATCCCTAGGAGCTATTCTCACCTAAAATAATGAAGAATTCAAAGAAAACACACTCTGCTATTTGAGTAGAATGGTAGTAGGGGTAGAGCAATTATTCTCCTATTCACAAGTGTTGACCAACACTCATATTCATAGTGAAAAAGCTTAAATATTATTTGCTCTCTCATTAGGTAATCCTACTATCAAAAATTGATCCCATAAAATACTTGATGATTAGACCTATATTGTTAAACACCAAAGAACTAAAATCGATCCATCAAAGATCAAGGACATCTTGGATATGCCTCTGCTTAACATCGTGAAGTAGTTGAGGTCTTCCGAGGCTAACTTGCATGCATAAGGATATTCATCTTAAACTTCTCCAGAAATTGTAAGCCCTTTTCCAAATTGATGAAAAATGACGTTTTATTCATTTGGGGTCAAGAATACTAACATGTCTTTGAAGAGATTAAGCAACATCTCTTAAAGCCACTAGCCTTGGTATCACCTATGCTTGATAGACCCTTAATCCTTTATATCGTCTAATGGAAGGATCCCTAGGAGCTCTTCTCTCCTAAAATAATGAAGAATTCAAAGAAAACACACTCTGCTATTTGAGTAGAATGGTAGTAGGGGTAGAGCAATTATTCTCCTATTCACAAGTGTTGACCAACACTCATATTCATAGTGAAAAAACTTAAATATTATTTGCTCTCTCATTATGTAATCCTACTATCAAAAATTGATCCCATAAAATACTTGATGATTAGACCTATATTGTTAAACACCAAAGAACTGAAATCGATCCATCAAAGATCATAGACATCTTGGATATGCCTCTGCTTAACATCTTGAAGTAGTTGAGGTCATCCGAGGCTAACTTGCATGCATAAGGATATTCATCTTAAACTTCTCCAGAAATTGTAAACCCTTTTCCAAATTGATGAAAAATGATGCTTTATTCATTTGGGGTCAAGAATACTAACATGCCTTTGAAGAGATTAAGCAATATCTCTTAATGCCACAAGCCTTGGTATCACCTATGCTAGATACACCCTTAATCCTTTATATCATCTAATGGAAGGATCCCTAGGAGCTATTCTCACCTAAAATAATGAAGAATTCAAAGAAAACGCACTCTGCTATTTGAGTAGAATGGTAGTAGGGGTAGAGCAATTATTCTCCCATTCAAAAGTGTTGGCCAACACTCATATTCATAGTGAAAAAGCTTAAATATTATTTGCTATCTCATTAGGTAATCCTACTATCAAAAATTGAACCCATAAAATACTTGATGATTAGACCTATATTGTTAAACACCAAAGAACTGAAATCGATCAATCAAAGATCAAAGACATCTTGGATATGCCTCTGCTTAACTTCTTGAAGTAGTTGAGGTCATCCAAGGCTAACTAGCATGCATAAGGATATTCATCTTCAACTTCTCCAGAAATTGTAAACACTTTTCCAAATTGACGAGAAATGATGCTCTATTCATTTGGGGTCAAGAATACTAACAAGCCTTTGAAGAGATTAAGCAACATCTCTTAAAGCCACTAGCCTTGGTATCACCTATGCTTGATAGACCCTTAATCCTTTATATCGTCTAATAGAAGGATCCCTCGGAGCTATTCTCACCTAGAATAACGAAGAATTCAAAGAAAACACACTCTACTATTTCAGTAGAATGGTAGTAGGGGTAGAGCAATTATTCTCCTATTCAAAAGTTTTGTCCAACACTCATATTAATAGTGAAAAACCTTAAATATTATTTGCTCTCTCATTAGGTAATCCTACTATCAAAAATTGATCCCATAAAATACTTGATGATTAGACCAATATTGTTTAACACCAAAGAACTGAAATTGATCCATCAAAGATCAAAGACATCTTGGATATGCCTCTGTTTAACATCTTGAAGTAGTTGAGGTCTTCCGAGGCTAACTTGCATGCATAAGGATATTCATCTTAAACTTCTCCAGAAATTGTAAACCCTTTTCCAAATTGATGAAAAATGATGCTTTGTTCATTTGGGGTCAAGAATACTAACATGCCTTTGAAGAGATTAACCAATATCTCTTAGAGCCACTAGTCTTGGTATCACCTATGCTTGGTAGACCCTTAATCCTTTATATCGTCTAATGGAAGGATCCCTAGGAGCTATTCTCACCTAAAATAATGAAGAATTCAAAGAAAACACACTCTGCTATTTGAGTAGAATGGTAGTAGGGGTAGAGCAATTATTCTCCTATTCACAAGTGTTGACCAACACTCATATTCAGAGTGAAAAAGCTTAAATATTATTTGCTCTCTCATTAGGTAATCCTACTATCAAAAATTGATCCCATAAAATACTTGATGATTAGACCTATATTGTTAAACACCAAAGAACTGAAATCGATCCATCAAAGATCAAAGACATCTTGGATATGCCTCTGCTTAACATCTTGAAGTAGTTGAGGTCATCCGAGGCTAACTTGCATTCGTAAGGATATTAATCTTAAACTTCTCCAGATATTGTAAACCCTTTTCCAAATTGATTAAAAATGATGCTTTATTCATTTGGGGTCAAGAATACTAACAAGCCTTTGAAGAGATTCAGCAATATCTCTTAAAGCCACTAGTCTTGGTATCACCTATGCTTGATAGACCCTTAATCCTTTATATCGTCTAATGGAAGGATCCCTAGTAGCTATTCTCACCTAAAATAATGAAGAATTCAAAGAAAAGACACTCTGCTATTTGAGTAGAATGGTAGTCGGGGTAGTGCAATTATTCTCCTATTCAAAAGTGTTGACGAACACTCATATTCATAGTGAAAAAGCTTAACTATTATTTGCTATCTCATTAGGTAATCCTACTATCAAAAATTGATCCCATAAAATACTTGATGATTAGACCTATATTGTTAAACACCAAAGAACTAAAATCGATCCATCAAAGATCAAAGACATCTTGGATATGTCTCTGCTTAACATCTTGAAGTAGTTGAGGTCATCCAAGGCTTACTTGCAAGCATAAGGATATTCATCCTAAACTTCTCCAAAAATTGTAAACCCTATTCCAAATTGATGAAAAATGATGCTCTATTCATTTGGGGTCAAGAATACTAACATGCCTTTGAAGAGATTATGCAATATCTCTTAAAGCCAATAGTGTTGGTATCACCTATGCCTGATAGACCCTAAATCCTTTATATGGCCTGATGGAAGGATCCCTAGGAGCTATTCTCACCTAGAATAATGAAGAATTCAAAGAAAACACACTCTACTATTTGAGTAGAATGGTTGTAGGGGTAGAGCAATTATTCTCCTATTCACAAGTTTTGACCAACACTCATATTCATAGTGAAAAAGCTTAAATATTATTTGCTCTCTCATTAGGTAATCCTACTATTAAAAATTGATCCCATAAAATACTTGATGATTAGACCAATATTGTTTAACACCAAAGAACTGAAATTGATCCATCAAAGATCAAAGATATCTTGGATATGCCTCTGCTTAACGTCTTGAAGTAGTTGATGTCATCCGAGGCTAACTTGCATGCATAAGGATATTCATCTTCAACTTCTCCAGAAATTGTAAACTCTTTTCCAAATTGATGAAAAATGATTCTTTATTCATTTGGGGTCAAGAATACTAACATGCCTTTGAAGAGATTAAGCAATATCTCTTAAAGCCACTAGTCTTGGTATCACCTATGCTTGATAGACCCTTAATCCTTTATATCGTCTAATGGATGGATCCCTAGGAGCTATTCTCACCTAGAATAACGAAGAATTCAAAGAAAACACACTCTGCTATTTGAGTAGAATGGTAGTAGGGGTAGAGCAATTATTCTCCTATTCAAAAGTGTTGGCCAACACTCATATTCATAGTGAAAAAGCTTAAATATTATTTGCTATCTCATTAGGTAATCCTACTATCAAAAATTGAACCCATAAAATACTTGATGATTAGACCCAAATTGATAAACACCAAAGAACTGAAATCGATCAATCAAAGATCAAAGACATCTTGGATATGCCTCTGCTTAACTTCTTGAAGTAGTTGAGGTCATCCAAGGCTAACTTGCATGCATAAGGATATTCATCTTCAACTTCTCCAGAAATTGTAAACCCTTTTCCAAATTGACGAGAAATGATGCTCTATTCATTTGGGGTCAAGAATACTAACAAGCCGTTGAAGAGATTAAGCAATATCTCTTAAAGCCACTAGTGTTGGTATCACCTATGCCTGGTAGACCCTTAATCCTTTATATGGCCTGACAGAAGGATCCCTAGGAGCTATTCTCACCTAGAATAACGAAGAATTCAAAGAAAACACACTCTACTATTTGAGTAGAATGGTTGTAGGGGTAGAACAATTATTCTCCTATTCACAAGTTTTGACCAACACTCATATTCATAGTGAAAAAGATTAAATATTATTTGCTCTCTCATTAGGTAATCCTACTTTTAAAAATTGATCCCATAAAATACTTGATGATTAGACCAATATTGTTTAACACCAAAGAACTCAAATCGATCCATCAAAGATCAAAGACATCTTGGATATGTCTCTGCTTAACATCTTGAAGTAGTTGATGTCATCCATGGCTTACTTGCATGCATAAGGATATTCATCTAAAACTTCTCCAGAAATAGTAAACCCTTTTCCAAATTGATGAAAAATGATGCTTTATTCATTTGGGGTCAAGAATACTAACATGCCTTTGAAGAGATTAAGCAATATCTCTTAAAGCAACTAGTATTGGTATCACCTATGCTTGATACACCCTTAATCCTTTATATCATCTAATGGAAGGATCCCAAGGAGCTATTCTCACCTAAAATAATGAAGAATTCAAAGAAAACGCACTCTCCTATTTGAGTAGAATGGTAGTAGGGGTAGAGCAATTATTCTCCTATTCAAAAGTGTTGGCCAACACTCATATTCATAGTGAAAAAGCTTAATTATTATTTGCTATCTCATTAGGTAATCCAACTATAAAAAATTGAACCCATAAAATACTTGATGATTAGACCTATATTGTTAAACACCAAAGAACGCAAATCTATCCATCAAAGATGAAGGACATCAAGGATATGCCTCTGCTTAACTTCTTGAAGTAGTTGAGGTCATCCAAGGCTAACTTGCATGCATAAGGATATTCATCTTCAACTTCTCCAGAAATTGTAAACCCTTTCCAAATTGATGAGAAATGATGCTCTATTCAGTTGGGGTGCAAGAATACTAACAGTCATTAATAGATTACAATAGCTCTTAAAGCCACTTAGTGGTTGGTATCACCTATGCCTGATAGACCCTTAATCCTTTATATGGCTTGATGGAAGGATCCCTAGGAGCTATTCTCACTTAGAATAACGAAGAATTCAAAGAAAACACACACTACTATTTGAGTAGAATGGTTGTAGGGGTAGAGCAATTATTCTCCTATTCACAAGTTTTGACCAACACTCATATTCATAGTGAAAAAGCTTAAATATTATTTGCTCTCTCATTAGGTAATCCTACTATCAAAAATTAATCCCATAAAATACTTGATGATTAGACCAATATTATTTAACACCAAAGAACTGAAATCAATCCATCAAAGATCAAAGACATCTTGGATATGCCTCTGCTTAACATCGTGAAGTAGTTGAGGTCATCCGAGGCTAACATGCATGCATAAGGATATTCATCTTAAACTTCTCCCGAAATTGTAAACGCTTTTCCAAATTGATGAAAAATGATGCTTTATTCATTTGGGGTCAAGAATACTAACATGCCTTTGAAGAGATTAAGCAATATCTCTTAAAGCCACTAGTCTTGGTATCACCTTTGCTTGATACACCCTTAATCCTTTATATCATCCAATGGAAGGATACCTAGGAGCTATTCTCACCTAAATTAATGAAGAATTTAAAGAAAACGCACTCTGCTATTTGAGTAGAATGGTAGTAGGGGTAGAGCAATTTTTCTCCTATTCAAAAGTGTTGACGAACACTCATATTCATAGTGAAAAAGCTTAAATATTATTCGCTATCTCATTAGGTAATCCTACTATCGAAAATTGATCCCATAAAATACTTGATGATTAGACCTATATTGCTAAACACCAAAGAACTGAAATCGATCCATCAAAGATCAAAGACATCTTGGATATGTCTCTGCTTAACATCTTGAAGTAGTTGAGGTCATCCAAGGCTTACTTGCATGCATAAGGATATTCATCCTAAACTTCTCCAAAAATTGTAAACCCTTTTACAAATTGATGAAAAATGATGCTCTATTCATTTGGGGTCAAGAATAATAACAAGCCTTTGAAGAGATTATGCACTATCTCTTAAAGCCACTAGTGTTGGTATCACCTATGCCTGATAGACCCTAAATCCTTTATATGGCCTGATGGAAGGATCCCTAAGAGCTATTCTCACCTAGAATAACAAAGAATTCAAAGAAAACATACTCTACTATTTGAGTAGAATGGTAGTAGGGGTAGAGCAATTATTCTCCTATTCAAAAGTTTTGTCCAACACTCATATTAATAGTGAAAAACCTTAAATATTATTTGCTCTCTCATTAGGTAATCCTACTATCAAAAATTGATCCCATAAAATACTTGATGATTAGACCAATATTGTTTAACACCAAAGAACTGAAATCGATCCATCAAAGATCAAAGACATCTTGGATATGCCTCTGCTTAACATCGTGAAGTAGTTGAGGTCATCTGAGGCTAACTTGCATGCATAAGGATATTCATCTTAAACTTCTCCAGAAATTGTAAACCCTTTTCCAAATTTTTGAAAAATGATGCTTTATTCATTTGGGGTCAAGAATACTAACATGCCTTTGAAGAGATTAAGCAACATCTCTTAAAGCCACTAGTCTTGGTATCACCTATGCTTGATAGACCCTTAATCCTTTATATCGTCTAATGGAAGGATCCCTAGTAGCTATTCTCACCTAAAATAATGAAGAATTCAAAGAAAACACACTCTGCTATTTGAGTAGAATGGTAGTAGGGGTAGTGCAATTATTCTCCTATTCAAAAGTGTTGACCAACACTCATATTCATAGTGAAAAAGCTTAAATATTATTGGCTCTCGCATTAGGTAATCCTACTATCAAAAATTGATCCCATAAAATACTTGATG
>RXID01017469.1:0-13689 GCA_005019695.1 Trichopus zeylanicus subsp. travancoricus
AATAGTAGGAGTAGTAGCAGGAGTAGTAGTAGTAGTCGTAGTAGTAGTAGAAGTAGTCGCAATAGTAGTAGTAATAGATGTAGCAACAACAACAATTTTAGTAGCTGTAGTAGTAGTAGTATAAATCATAGTAATAGTAGTTGTAACAGTAATTAGAGTAGTAGGAGTAGTTCTTGTAGTATTAGTGGTGGTAGTTTTAGTGGTAGTAGTAGTTGTTATTATTGCAGCGGTAGTAGTGGTAGCAGTTGTAGTAGCTACAGTAGTAGTAGTAATGGTCGTAGAAGAAGCAGTAGTAGTACTAGTAGCAGCAATATTATCAGCTGCAGCAGTAGATGTAGCAGCAGTAGTAGTAGTAGTATTACAAGTAGCAGTTGTAGTAGAAGTACTAGTATTGGTTGTAATAGTAGAAGAAGTTGTAGCAATAGTAGCAGTAGTAAGTGTAGCAATAGTTGTAGTAGTAGGAGATGTAGTAGGAGCAGTAGTAGTGGTAGCAGCAGCTGGAACAGTAGTAGTAGTAGTGGTGGTTGTAGTAGTAGTAATAGTACTAGTTGTAGTAGTGTGCAGTAGTAGCAGTAGTTGTCACAATAATAGTAGTAGTTGTTGTCATAGTAATAGTAGCCGTAGTGGCAGTGGTGGTAGTAGCAGCAGTAGCAGTATCAGTAGTAATAGTACTAGTAGCAGCAGGACATAGTAGTAGTAGTAGTAGTATAAGTGGTAGTAGTTGTAAGAGTAGTAGTAGTTCTAGTATTAATAGTATTGGTACCAGTAGTAGTAGTAGTAGTAGTAGTAGTAGAAGTAGTAGTACTACTAGTAGTAGCAGTAATAGTAGTAGTAGTAGTTGTTGTTGTTGTTATCGTAGTAGTAGTTGTTGTAGCAGCAGTAGTAGTAGCAGTAGTACTGGTAGGAGTTGAAGTAGGGGTAGTAGTAGGAGTTGTAGTAGATGGAGTAGAGGTTGTAGTAGTAGTAGCATTAGTAGTAGTAGAAAGAGTTGAGGTAGGAGCAGTAGTCGCAGTAGTAGTAACACTAGTAGGAGTAGTGGCAGCAACAGTAGTAGAAGTAGTAGTAGAAATAGCAGAAGAAGTAGCAGTAGTAATAGTAGTAGTAGTGGTTATAGTAGTGGTAGTGGCTGTAGTAGAAGTAGTAGCAGAAGTTGCAGTAATAGTAGTATTATTGGTACGAGTAGTAGTAGTAGTAGAAGTAGCAGTAATAGTAGAAGTAGAAGTAAGAGTACGAGTAGTACTCATAGTGGTAGCTGAAGGAGTAGTAGTAGTTGTAGGAGTAGTAGTAGTAGTTGTTGTTGTTGTGCTAGTAGTAGTAGTAGTAGTAGTAGTAGTAGTAGTAGTAGTAGTAGTAGTAGTAGTAGTAGTAGTCGCAGTAGGAGTGTAGTTATAGTATTAGTAGGAGTAGTAGTTCAGGGTTTTAGGACTTTTAGGAGTAGTAGTACTAGTAGTAGTAGTAGTAGTAGGAGTAGTAGTAGTAGTAGTAGTTGTAATAGGAGTAGGTAGTAGTAGTAATAGGAGTGTTAGGGGTAGCAGAAGTAGTGGGAGTAGTAGTATTAGTAGTAGGAGTAGTAGTATAGTAATTGTAGTAATAGTTGTCGTAGCAGTAGTAGTAGTAGGAGGTAGATGGAGAATAATAGTAGTAGTAGGAGTTGGAGTAGTAGTAGTCGTAGGATTTGTAGTAGTAGTAGTAGTAGTAGTAGTAGTAGTAGTAGTAGTAGTAGTAGTAGTAGTACTTAGTGTACTAGTAGTAGAAGTAGTAGTAGGAGTTGTACTTGTTGTAGTAGTAGTAGTTGTTGTTGTAGTGGAAGTACTAGTAATAGTAGTAATAGTAGTAGTAGTAGTAGTTGTAGTAGTAGAAGTATTAGTAGTAGCAGTTGTAGCCGCAGCAGCAATTACATTAGTAGTAGTAACAATCGTAGTAATAGTAGTAGTAGTTGTAGGTGTTGTAATAGTAGTATTAGTCAGAGTTGAAGTAGGAGTAATCGTTGGAGTTGTAGTTATTAGAATAGTGGTAAGGATAGTACCTATACGAGTAGTAGTAGTTATAGTACTAGTAGTAGTAGGTGTAGCAGCAGCGGCAGCAGCAGTAGTTGTAGAAATTGTGGTAGGTGTAGTAGTTGTAGTATTAGTAGTAGCAATTATTGTAGGAATAGCAGTAGTTGTACGAATAATAGTCATAGTAATAGTAGTAGCAGTGGTAGTGGTAGTAATAGTAGAATTTGTAGTAGTAGTAGTAGTAGCAGCAGTAGTAGTAGAAGTAGTAGTAGTAGTAGTAGTAGTAGTAGTTGTAGTGGTAGTAATAGTAGTAGCAATAGGAGTTGTAGTAATAGGAGTAGTAGTAGTAGTAGTTGTTGTTGTACTAGTATTAGTAGTAGTAGTAGTAGTAGTAAGTGTAGTAGTAGCAGTAGAAGTAGGTGTAGTAGTAGTAGTAGTGGGAGTAGTAGTAGTATTAGTAGGAGTTGCAATAGGAGTAGTAGTAGGGGTTGTAATTGTTGTAGTGGCAGGAGTTGTTGTAGTAGTACTAGTAGTAGTAGTGGTAGTAGTAGTAGTAAAAAGAGTCGTACTAGCAGTAGTAGTAGTAGTAGTTGTTGTTGTTATTGTTGTAGGAGTAGTAGAAGTGGAAGTAATACTAGTAGTAGTAGTTTTGGTAGTAGTAGTAGTTGGTGTAGCAGTAGCAGTAGTAGGAGTTGGAGTAGGAGTGGTAGTTGAAAAAGTAGTTGTAGTAGTAGGAGTAGTGGTAGTAGCTCTAGATTTAGGTGTAGGGGTAGTAGTAGGAGTAATAGTAGGAGTTTGTGTAGGAGTAGGAGTAGTAGTAGTTGTTGTTGTTGTATTAGTATTTGTAGTAGTAGTACCAGTAGTAGTAGGGGTAGTGGTAGTCACAATTATACTAGTAATAGAAGTAGTAGAAGAAGTAATATTAGTAGCAGTTGTTGTAGTAATAGTATTAGTAGTTCTTGTTGTAGAAGTAGTACTTTTAGTAGTAGTAGTAGTAGTAGTTGGAGTAGGGTTAATAGGAGTAGTAGGAGTGATAGAAGCCGTAGGAGCTGGAGTAGGACTGGTAGTGGCAGAAGTAACAGTAGTAGCTATCGTAGTAATAGTAGCAATAGTAGTAGTTGTAGTAGTAATAGTCGTAGTAATAGTTGAAGTAATAGCATTATAGTAGTAATAGATGTAGTAACAACAGCAATAGTAGTAGCAGCAGTAGCAGTAGTAGTATAAATCGTAGTAATAGTAGTAGTAGTAGGAATAGGCGTAGTAGGAGTAGTTGTGGTAGTGGTAGTAGTAGTAGTAGTAGTAGTGTTAGTAGTAGTGGTAGTTGTTATTGTTGTAGCTATAGTAGTAGTAGTAGTTGTAGTAGCAATAGTAGTAGTGGTAATAGCAGTAGAAGTAGCAATAGTAGTACTAGTAGCAGCAACATTAGTAGTAGTAATAGTTGTAGTAGTAGTAGTATTGCAAGTAGCAGTTGTAGTTGTAGCACTAGTAGTACTCGTAATAGTAGTAATAGTAAGTGTAGCAGTAGTTGTAGTAGTAGGAGAAGAAGTAGGAGCAGCAGTGGTAATAGTAGTAATTGAAATAGTACTAGTAGTTGTAGGAGTAGTAGTAGTAGTAGTGCTAGGATTAATAGTATTAGTACTACTAATAGTGGTGGTAGTAGTAGTAGTAGTAGTAGTAGTAGTAGTAGTACTAGTAGTACCAGTAGTAGTAGTAGTAGTAGTTGTTGTTGTTGTTGTTGTTGTAGTAGTATTAGTAGTAGTGGTAGAAGTAGTAGCAGTAGTAGTAGTTATTGTTGTTGTGGTAGTAGTAGCAGTAGTATTTATTGTTATTATTGTGGTAGTAGTAGTAGTGGTAGTAGTGGTGGTGGTGGTGGTAGTAGTAGTAGTAGTTATTGTTATTATTGTTATTGTTGTTGTACTACTAGTTGTGGAAGTAGTAGTAGTGGTAGTAGTATGGCTTGGAGTAGGAGTCATAGTAGGCATACTAGTAGTTGGAGTAGGAGCTGCAGTAGGCATATGAGTAGTTGGACTATGGGTCATAGTAGTTGGACGAGTATTAGTAGAAGTAGGCGTTGGAGCATGAGGGGTAGTAGTAGTTGTTGTTGTAGGAGCAATAGGAGTAGTAGTAGTAGCAGTTGTAAGAGTAGGAGTAGGAACACTAGTAGTTGTTGTAGTAGTAGTAGTACCAGGAGCTGCAGCAGTAGCATCTGTAGTTGGAATAGTAGTAGTAGGAGCACTAGTAGTAGTAACAATAGTAGTTTTGGGAGTTATATTAGTACTAGTTGTAGTAGTTGTAATTATTGTGTAGTAGCAGCGGTAGTAGTAGTAGTAGAAGTAGTAGTAGTAGTAGACGTAGGAGTAGTAGCACTAGAAGTAGTAGTACTATTAGTAGTAGAAGCAGCAGTAGTAGTAGTAGTCGCAGGAGTAGTAGTAGTAGTAGTAGTAGTAGTAGTAGTAGCAGCAGCAGCAGCAGCAGTAGTAGTAGTTGTAGTAGTAGTCGGAGGAGTGATAGTAGTTGTTGTAGAAGAAGTAGTAGGAGCAGCAGCAGTAGTAGCAACAGCAGTGGTAGTAGCAGAAGTTGTTGTAGTAGGAGAAGTAGTAGGAACAGCAGCAACAACAGTAGTAGTTGTTGTTGTAGTAGTAGTCGCAGCAAAAATAGTAACAACTACTACGACAACTGCTACTACTGCTGCTACTAATACTACAACTTCTACTAATTCCACTACTACTACTGCTACCACTGCTTCTACTACCATGACTGCTACTACTATTATGGCTACCACTACTGCAAATACTACCACTCCAAATGCTAGTTCTGCAACTATTACTGCTACGACTACTAGTACTACTGCTACTTCTACTAATGTTGTTGCTGCTACTACTACTACCACTGCCACTACTACCACTACTGCTACAACTACGACAACTATGACTACTATTACTACTGCTATTGCTGCTCTTGGTGCTACTACTACTAGTACCACTACTACTATTACTACTACTACACCTACTACTACTACTACTTCTACTACTTCTACTACTGCTACTACAACTAGTACAACTACTACTTCTGATACTACTAGTACAACTACTACTTCTGATACTACTAGTACTACTAGTACTACTACTACTATTACTACTCCTACTACTACTACTAATACTGCTACTACTAATACTACTACTACTAATACTTCTCCTACTCCTAGTACTACTTGTACCATAACTACAAACCTACTGCTTCTGCTACTCCTGCTAGGACTACTACTACTACTATAACTACTACACCACTACACCTACTACTATTGCCACTATTCCTAATGCTATGGCAGCTACTACTATTACAACAACTACTACTACTATTACTACTACTACTACTACAACTAGTACTACTGCTGCTGCTGCTGCTACTACTACTACTACTACTACTACTACTAATACTACTAGTTCTATTCCAACTACTACTGCTAGTTCTACTTCTACTACTTCTACTACTACTATTACTACTAATACTACTATTACTACTACTACTACCACTAGTACTACTTCCACAACTACCACTACTACTACTACTACTACTACTATTACTAATGCTATAACTACAACAACTACTACCGCTACTGCAACACTGACTGCTACAACTGCTACTAGTACTACTACTACTACAACTACTGCTACCACAACTACTACTGCTACTACTAAAAGTACAACGGCAACAATAGTAGTAGCAGCAACATTAGTAGTTTTAGTAGCAAGTGCAATAGTAGTAGTACTAGTAATAGGAGCAGCAGCAGTAGTAGTCGTAGCAGCAATGTTGTTGTTGTAGTAGTTGTAGTAGTAGTTGTAGTAGTATTAGTAGTAGTAGTAGTAGTAATTGGAATAGTGGTCATAATAGTAGTAATAGTAGTAATAGTATTAGCAGTACCTGTAGTAGTAGTAGTAGTAGTAGTAGTATTAGGAGTATTAGCAGTTGTGGCAATTATAGTAGTTGTAGTTGTCGATGTAGTGGTAGGGGAAGGAGTGGGAGTAGGAGTAGTAGTACGAGTTGTAGTAGTATTAGTATTGCGAGTCGGAGCAGTAGTAATTGCAGTAGGAGGAGTTATAGTAGTAGTAGTAGTAGAAGTTGTAGTAGTAGTAGAATGTAGTAGTAGTAGTAGTAGTAGCAGCGGCAACAGCAGTAGTATTTGCAGTTGTGGCAATTATAGTAGTTGTAGTTGTCGGTGTAGTGGTAGGAGAAGGAGTTGCAGTAGGAGTAGTAGTACAAGTTGTAGTAGTGTTAATATTGCTAATAGGAGTAGTAGTAATTGCAGTAGCAGGAGTTATAGTAGTAGTAGTAGTAGTAGTAGTAGTAGTAGTAGTAGTAGTAGTACTACCACAATAATAACAATAAATACTACTTCTACTACTAGTACTAGTGGCATTAGTAGTAGTTTTAGTAGTAGTAGTAGTAGTAGTAGTAGTTATAGTAGTAATACTAGTAGCAGCAGTAGTACTAATAGTAGTGGAAATCGCAGTCGCAGTAGTAGTAACTACAGTAGTAGACGAAATAGTAGCTGCATTAGTTGTCATAGCAGTACTAGTAGTTGTTGTAGTAGTTGTGTTAGCAGCAGTAGCAGCAGCAGTACTACTACTAGTAGTAGCAGTACTAGTAGAAGCTATATTAGGGTAGTAGCAGTAGAAGCAGTAGCAGTAGTAGGAGGAGGAGGAGTTGTAGTAGTATTTGTTGTTGTAGCAACAACAACAACAACAACAGTAGTAGTAGTAGTAGCAGCAGCAGCAGCACTCGCAGCTATAATAGTATTTTAAGGAGTAGTAGTAATAGCATTAGTAGCCATAGTAGTAATAGTTGTTGTTGTGGTAGGGTTAGTAGTAGTGGTAGTAGTAGTAGTACTAGCAGTAGCGGCAGTTGTAGTAATAGTAGTAGCAAAAGTAGTTGCAGTAGCACTAGTTCTTGCTGTAGAAGTTGTAGTAGTTGTAGTAGTAGGAGCAGCAGCTACTGTAGGAGGAGTACCGGTAGTAGTTACAGTTGAAGTAGCAGTAGTTGTAGTAGTGGCATGAGTAGTAGCAATAGCAGTAGTAGTAGTAGTAGTAGTAGTTGTAGTACTAGTAGTAATAGTAGTAGCAATAGTAGTAGTAGTATTAGTAGTAGCAATAGTAGTAGTAGCAGCAACAACAACAATAGTAATAGTAGTAGTAGTAGTAGTAGGAGTAGGAGATGTAGAAGGGGTAATAGTATTAGCAGCTATAGCAGCAATTGCAATAGTAGCAGTCGTAGTAGTAGTTGTAGTTGTAGTATCCATCTCAGTAGTAGTAGTAGTAATAGCCGTATTAGTAGTAGCAGTACCAAAAGCAACAGTTGAAGCAGCAGCAGTAGTAGTGGTAGCAGTAGCAACAATAATAGTAGCAATAATAGTAGTAGTAGTAGTAGTAGTAGTAGCAGTGGCAGCAGCAGTGGCTATAGTTGTTGGAGTAGAAGTAGTAGTAGTAGTAGTCACAGTAGTAGTAGTAGTAGTAGTAGTAGTAGTAGTAGTAGTAGTACTCAAAGTAGCAGTAGTAGTCGTGGTAGCAGTAGTAGCAATATTAGTAGTAGAAATAGGAGTTGTAGTAGTAGATGCAGTGGCAGCAGCAGTAGTAGTAGCAGCTGTAGTAGCAACTGTTGTAGTACTTGCAGTACCAGTAGTAGAAGTAGTAATAGTAGTTGAGGTAATGATAGTAGTAATTGTAGTAGTTGTTGTTGTAGTAGTAGTAGTAGAAGTGGTGAAAAGAGTGGTTGTGGTAGTAGAAGTAACAGAAAGAGAAGTAGTAATAATAATAACAAAAGTAGTTGTAGTTGCAGTAGCAGAAGCAGCAGCAGCAGCAGTAGTAACAGTAGGAATCGAAGTAGTAGGAGGAATAGGTGCCAGAGAAGGAGTATTCGTAGTACTGGCAGTAGTAGCAGAAGTAATAGCAGCAATTATATTGGTAGTAGTAGTGGTTGAGACAATAGCACTAGTAGTAGCAGAAATAGCAGCAGTAGCAGTTGTAATAGCAGTTGCAGTACTCATCATGGCAGTAATAGTAGCAATAGTAAAACTAGTAGTAATAGTAGCACTAGCAGTAGCGGTAGTAGTTGTTGTAGAAGTTATAGCAGAAGTAGCTGCAGTAGTAGCAGAAGTTGTAGTAGTCATAGTAATAGTAGTAGTAGTAGTAATTCTATTAGTATCAATAGTAGTAGTATTGGTAATAGTAGGATTGTAGTAGTAGTTTTAGTTGTAGTAGAATTCTCAGTCGCAGAAGTAGTCATAGTAGTAGTATTAGGAGTTGTAGTTATTATAGTAGTAGTAGTACTAGCTATAATAGGAGTAGTAGGAGAAGTCATAGAAGTAGCAGAGGTAGCAGTAGTAGCAGTAGTAACAATAGTAGCAGTAGTAGTAGCAGTAGTAGTAGCTATAGTTGTAGAAGTAGTAGTGGTTGCAGTAGTAGTAGCTGTAGTAGTACAAGTTGTAGTCGTAGCAGTAGTATTAGCAAGAGTAGTAGCAGTAGCACTGGTAGTGGCAGTAGTAGCTGTAGCAATTGCAGCAATAGTTGGAGTAGCTGTAGTAATAGTAGTAGCAGTAGCAGTTGTAGTTGAAGCAGTAGTGGCACTAGCAGTAGTAAGAGTAGTAGTAGTAGTAGTAGTAGTAGTAGTAGTAGTTGTTGTTGTTGTTGTTGTGGTTGTTGTAGTTGCAGTAATAATAATAATAGTAGTAGAAGATGGAGTAGTAGTAGTTGTTATTGTTGCAGGTGTACTAGTATCACTAGTATTAGCAATTATTGAAATAGTAGAATTAGTAGTAGCAGTAGCTGTATAAGCAGCAGTAGTAGTAGTAATAGTATTAGTAGAAGTTGCAGTGGTAGCAGTAGTAGTAGCGTCAATAGTAGCAATAGCCTTGGAAGTAGTATCAGTAGTAGCAGTAGTAGTGGAAGTTGTAACAGTAGTAGCCTTAATAGTGGCAATAGTAGTAGTAGTGGAAGTAGCAGCAACAGCGGTAGTAATAATAGTACTAGAAGCAGTAGTAGTGGTTCTAGTAGCAGTAGTAGTAGTAGTAGCTGCAGCAAAATTAATACTACTACTCCTACTACTTAGGCTACTACTACTACTATCCCTACACCTACCACTACAGCCACTTCTCCTACTACTACTGCTTCTACTATCACTTCAATTACTAGTACTGTTACAACTTTTACACCTATTGCTACTCTTGCTACTACTACTACTACTCCTGCTCCTACTACAGCTACTCCTAATCCTGCTGCTGTTGCAGTTGCTACTACAACTTCTACTACTGCTACTATTGTAGCTGCAACTACAACATCTACTGCTACTCATACAATGACTACGTATACTATTAGCACCGTTGGTCTG
Organism: Trichopus zeylanicus subsp. travancoricus; assembly: GCA_005019695.1. Lineage (NCBI taxonomy): Eukaryota > Viridiplantae > Streptophyta > Magnoliopsida > Dioscoreales > Dioscoreaceae > Trichopus > Trichopus zeylanicus. The sequence continues at coordinate 9,378 of RXID01017469.1, forward strand.
TGTGCTACTACAGCGGCTGTTGCTACTACTACTACTACTACTTTTACTACAATTACAACTAGTACTACTACTACTACAACGGCTGCACCTACTACAATTACAACTACTATCACAAAAACTACTACAACTACTACTACTACTACCACCACAAATTCTACAACTACTCATATTACTTCACCAACTACTACTACTGCTGTAACTACTACTACTACCTCTACTGCTACTGCTACTGCGACTACTACGACTATTACAACTACTGCTATTGCTACTACTGCTACTACAACTGCTACTCCTACTACTACTACTACTGCTACAACTACAACTACGCGTACTAAAACTACTACTAATACTACTACTGCTACTACTCCTACTATTAGTAGTAGTACTACTACTACTACTGTTGCGCTTACTACAACTACCACTATTAAAACTACTATAAACACTACTAGTACTTCTACTAATACTACTTCTTCTACTATGAGTACTACTGCTACTACTACTACTACTAATAATAATGTTACTGCTAGTCCAACTACTACTAGTACTATTGCTGCTAATGCTTTTATAAATACTGCTACTACTACTGCTACTTCTGCTACAATTACTACTACTACTTTTAGTACGACTACTACTACTCTTATTAGTACTACTGTTGTGAGTGCTACTACTCCAACTATGACTACTTCTATTACTACAACTGCTACTGCTACTACTACTGCTACTCCTACTACTACTACTTCTACTACTACAACAGTCGCTACAACTACTACGACTTCTCCCACTAATACTACTACTACTACATCAACTACTATTATTAATACTACTACTACTACTACTGCCATTATTTCAACTACTACTTCTACTACTAACTCTAATACTACTACTACTGCTACTGTTACTATTCTAATACCACAACAACTACTACTAATACTACAACTACTCCTACTACTACTAGTATTACCATAAACAATACTACTATGGCAACTTCTACTACTACTACTACTGCTACTGCTACTGCTACTACCACTACTACTCCTCCTCCTCCTACTACTACAGCTACAACAACAACTTTTTCCACTACTAATAGAACAACTACTACTACTACTTCAACTACTACTACTCCTCCTACTACTACAACTACTACTCCAACTGCTACTACTACTCCTCCTACTGCTACTACTACTGCTACTACTCCTACTCATACTGTTACTACTACCACTACTGCTGCTACAACTTCTACTACTACTAAAACACTTACTACTACTACTGTGACTACTACGACTACTACAACAACAACAACAACTACTACTACTGCTGCTGCTGCTGCTACACCTCCACCTACTATTACAACCACTGTTGCTACTACTACTACTTCTTCTTCTACTACTACTACTACTGCTACTACTCCAACTACTACCCGAACTACTACTAGTACTACTACAAATACCACTATAGCAACACCTATTACAACTACTACTACTACTGCTGCTACTACTATTCCACCTACTACTACAACCATTGTTACTACTTCTACTACTACTCTTATGACTGCTACTACTACTATTACTACTATGACTACTACTACTACTACCGCTACTACTACAACTACTAAAACTTCTCCTACTACTACTACTCGTACTCTTGCTGCTATTACAACTACTAGTGTTGCTACTAATACTACTTCAACTAATACAACAACTACATCTGCTACTACTTCTACCACTACCATTGCTACAACAACTACTACTACACCTACTACTACTACTACTATAGGTATGACTTCTACTACTGCTACAACTACTACAACTACTACTGCTACTGCCACTACTACAACTGCTGCTATTGCTGCAACAACAACAACAACTACCACTGCTACTACACCTCCTCCAACAGCCGTAACTACTACCTATGCTACTACTACACCTCCTCCAACAGCCGTAACTACTACCTATGCTACTACTACTACTACAACAATTACTGCTACTGCAACTACTACTGCAACTACTACTTCTATTACTACCTCTACTACTAGTACTGCTGCTACGGTTACTACACCACAGCTACAACAACTACTACTACAATGACTACTACTACAACTAATACTCCTACACCAACTCCTACTACTTCTACTACAACAACAACAACTACTACAACTACTATAACCACCACCACCTCCACTACTACTACTGCTGCTATTGCGATGACTACTACTACAACTACTCGTATTACTACTACTACTACTTCTACTACAACTACTGTTAGTACAACAACTAGTACGATTACTACAACAACTACTATTACTACTACTACACTACTACTACTATTACTACTACTACCACTACTACTCCAACTACTACTCATACTACTACCACTAGCGCTGCTACTGCTACTAGAACTACTGCTAAGACTACTACTACTACTGCTTCTAGTATTACTGCCACTACTACTGTTGCTTTCTTCGCAGTAGTAGTTTTCACTATAGTAGTAGAATTAATAGTTGTGGAAGGAGTAGTAGTAGTAGCAGTTGTACTACTAGTAATATAGTAGTATTCTATGTAGCAATAGTAGTAGCGGTAGTAGCAGTAGTAGGACTAGTAGTATTATTAGTAGTAATAGTAGTAGTATTAGCAACAACAGCAGCAATAGCTGTAGCAGCAGCAGTAGTAGTAGTAGTAGCAGTTGTCACAATAGTAGTTGTAGTAGGATTGTTTGGGGTAGTAGTATTAGTACGAGTAGTAGTAGTAGCAGTAGTAGGAGTAGTAGTATTAGTTGCAGTAAGAGTTGGCAAAATAGTAGTAGTAGTAGCAGTAGTAGTAGTAGTTTTTGTTGTATTAGCAGTAGTTGGAGTTGGAGTCATAGTTGTAGAAGTCATAGGAGTGCGAGTGCCAGGAGTATTGGTAGTCGTAGAGTAGTAAAAGTAGTAGTAGTTGTAGTGGTAGAAGTAGTAGGAGCGTTAGTATTAGTAGCAGTACTAGTAGTGGTAGTAGGAGTAGTGTTAGTATTAGTAGTAGTAGTTCCATTAGTTGTAGGGGTAGTAATAGTAGCAATTGTACTAGTAGTAGAAGTAGTAGTAGTAGCAACAACAATACTAGTAGTAGTAGTCGTCGTATAGTATAGTAATAGGTCGTCGTAGTATTACTCGTATATCGTTGGTGTCTCGCGAAGTTGTAGTAGTAGTAGTTTTCTGGTAGTCGTCATCGTCGTCGCCGCCTCGTAAGTAGCAGTACAGTAGCTCTCCGTAGTAGTGCGTCGTAGTAGGCCTAGAGTAGCGATAGCAGTAGTAGACATCATTGTAGTACTTGTAGTAGGAGTGTTTGGAGTAGTTTTATTAGAACGCGTAGTAGTACGAGTAGTGGCAATAGGAGTAGTGGTAGTAGCAGGAGTAGTAGTAATAATAGTAGTAGTAGTAGTAGTAGTAGTAGTAGTAGTAGTTATGGTAATAGTAGTAGTAGTAGTAGTAGTAGTGGGAGTAGTAGTAGTTGACATTGTAGGTGTGTTAGGAGTAATAGTAGTAGTAGTAGTTGTAGTAGTAGTAGTAGTAGTATTTTTAGTAGTAGCAGTAGTAGTAGTAGTACTAAGATTGTTAGGATTAATAGTAGTAGTAGTATAGTAAGAGTAGTAGTGTTTGTTCTTCTTGTTGTAGTTGTAGTAGTAGTATTAGTAATAGCAAGAGTAGGAGTTTGAGTAGGAGTAGTAGTAGGGTTTGTAGTAGTAGTAGTAGTAGCGGTAGTGGGAGTAGGTGTAGTAGTAATAGCAGGTGGAGTAGTTTAAGTAGGAGTTGTGGTAGGGTTTGTAGTGGTAGTAGTAGTAGGAGTAGGAGTTGTAGTAGTAGTAGTGGTGGTGGTGGTTGTGGTGTAAGTATTAGTAATTATAGTAGTTGCTGATGTAGTAATAGTAGAAATTACAGTTGTAGATGTACCAGCTGCAGTAGCATTAGTAGGAGCACTAGTAGTACTATTCATAGTGTCAGCAGCAGTAGAAGTATTACTAATTGGATTAGTAGTATGAGTTGGAGTTGGGGCAGTCACAGTAGCAGTGGTTCTAGTAGTGGTAGAAGTAGGAGTAGTACTAGGAGTTGGAGTCGGAGTTGGAGTTATAGTAGGAGTTGTAGTAGTTGTAGTACTACTTGTAGAAGTAGTAGTAGAAGCAGTTTTTGAAGTAGGGGCAGTACTAGTTGTAGTATTTCTAATTGAAATAGTAGTGGTAGTACTAGAAGTGGTAAGCATAATAGTAGTAATAGTAGTAGTCGTAGAAGTAGTGGTGCTAGTATTGTTAGTAATATGAGTAGTAGTACTAGTAGTAGTAGCAGTAG
>RXID01017470.1:0-16197 GCA_005019695.1 Trichopus zeylanicus subsp. travancoricus
CACCACCACCACCACCACCACCACCACCACCACCACTACTACTACTACTTCAATTACTAGTAATGCTACTACTATAATCACAACTATAATAACTACTGCTATTGCTGCCACTACTACAACTACAACTACTACTATTACTACTACTACTACTTCCACTACTATAACTCCTACTACTACTAATACTCCTACTACTGCAACTAATGTTATTGTTGTTGCTGCTACTAATACTTTTACTACTACAACTACAACTACAAAAACAACTACTACTACCACTCCTCCTACCACTACTACATTAACTACTACTACTACTACAACAACAATAACTACTACTACTACTACTGCAACTACTACTACTACAATAACTCCTAGTTCTCCTGCTACTACTACTTCTCCCATTACTAGTACTACTTTGACTACTACTACTATGACGATGACTACTACTACTCCTATTGTTGTTGCTGCTACTACTACTGCTACTACTACTGCTTCTATTATTGTTGTTGCTGCTACTACTACTCCTAGTACTACCACCACTGCTAGTAATACTACTACTGTAGCTATTATTGCTGTTGCGACTATTACTGCTTCGCTACTACTACATTTACTATTGCTAGTACTATTACTACTCCTTCAACTAATACTATTACTACTACTACAATAATGGCTACTACTTCTACTATAACTCCTATTGCTACTTAGCTACTAGAATAATAACTAATGTTGTTCCTGCTACTATAGCACTACTACTAATGTTGCAGTAAGTTTTATTGCAACTGCTGCTATTGCTAGCTCTACTGCTACTCCTACTCCTACTACTACTAATACTACTACTACTACTGTTGTTGCATCTGCTACTGCTGAAGTAGTAGAAATAGTAGTAGTTATTATAGTACTACTACTTGTAGTAGTAGTTGTTGTTATTGTCATAGAAGGAGTAGGAGTTGGTGTAGGCATAGTAGTAGTAGTAGTAGTAGTAGTAGTAGTAGTAGTAGTAGTAGTAGTAGTAATAGTGTAGTAACAGTAGCAATAGTAGTAATAGTAGAGGTAGTAGTAGACATAGTACTTGAAGTAGAGGCAAAAGTAGTAGTAGTAGCAGTAGTAGTAGAAGTAGTCATAGTAGTAGTAGTAGTAGTAGTTATAGTTATTATTGTTGCAATAGCAGTAGCAATAGTAGTAGTAGTAGTGGTAGTAGTAGTAGCAGCAGTAGTTGCACTAGTAGTAGAAGTAGTAGCTATAGTAGTAGTAGGAGGAGGAGTAGTAGAACTAGCCATCGGAGTAGTCATAGTAGTTCTAGAAGTCATAGTATTAGTAGTAGTAGTAGTAGTAGTAGTTGAAGTAGTAGTAGTGGCCATAGTAGTAGCAGTAGTAGCAAGAGTAGTAGTGGTAGTAGTAGGAGAAGTTTTAGTAGATGTAATAGTAGCAGTAGTAGTATTATTTCTAGTAATAGTAGTAGTTGTAGGAGAAGAAGTAGTAGTAGTAGTAGTAGTTGCAGAAGAAGTGAAGTAATTAGTAATCATAGTCGTCGTCAGGTAAGTAATCGCCATCGTGGGTGTATAGTAGCCGTCGTTTGTTCTAGTCGTGTGTCCTCGTCCTTGTCGTGCGTCCGTGGTGGGGTGGTTGTTTGGTCGTATAGTCGGACTAGTCCGTTATGGTCGTAAGTCGCGCCGGAAGTCGTCGGTGCGGTCACAGTGTGTCATTGCTCCGCCTCCGTCGCCTGCGTCGTCACGTAGTGGATCGTCCGCGGTCGTCGCCTCGTACGTCGTCGTCGTCCGCGGTCGTTGCTTCCGTCCCGTTGCCGCAGTATCGTCGCCGTCCGTCCGTCCGTCGTCTTACGTGCTGCTATGTGTCTTGTCGTCATCGCGGTCGTCGGACGATCGGCGTTGTCGTCGTGTGTTGTGTGGTCCTCGCCCGTAGTCGGCGTCCTCCGCGTTCTTTCCCGAGCGGTCGTCTTCGCCCCTCTCCACGCCCCGGTGTCGTCCGTCGTTGCTCGTCGTCGTCGTTTGTAGTCGTCGTCCTCTTTAGTCGTCGTCTTCGTCGATGTTGTTTGTCGTTCTGGAAGTCGCAGCAACAACAGCTACAGTAGTAGCAGTAGTATTAGTAACAGTAGTAGTTATAGTAGTAGGTGGAGGAGTGTAGTGGTAGTAGTAGTTATTATTATAGCAATTGTAAGTTTTGTAGTGTTAGTAGAAGCATCAACAGCAGCAGTAGTAGCAGTAGTAGTAGTAGGAGTAGCGATAGGAGTAGTTGTAGCAGTAGTACTAGAAAGTGTAGTAGCGAAGTAGTAGCTGTAGTAGCAGGTACTAGAAAGGGTAGTAGCGAAGTAGTAGTAGTTTTGAGTAGCTATTGGAGTAGTAGCTGTAGCATTAGGAACAGTAATAGCAGTGGTAGTAGTCGTAGTAGTAGTAGAAATAGTAGTAGTAGTAGCACTAGTAGTAGTGGTCAGATTTATTATTTTAGCAGCAGTAGTAGTAGTAATAATAGAGTGGTAGTAGTAGGGGTAGGAGTTGCTGTAGTAGTAGAAGTAATAGTAGTGGTACTAGTAGTAGTAGTAGCAGCAGCAGCAAGAGTAGTAGCAATAGTTGTAGTGGTAGCAATCGCAAAAGCAGTAGTACTAGTAGTACCCGTACTTGTAGTGGTAGCAGTAGTTGTAGCAGTAATAGTCATAGTTGAAAGAGTAGCAACAACAATAGTTGTTGTAGTTGTAGCAGAAGTAGTAGTAGCAGTAGTAGTAATAGTACTAGCTGAAGCTGTAGTAGTAATTATAGTAGTACTAGTAAGAGCAGCAGCAGTAGAAATAGTAGTAGTACTAGTAGTATTAGTTTTAATAGTAATCGTAGTGGTTGTACTTGTAATAGTAGTAATAGCCGTAGGAGTAGGTGTAGGTGTAGGTGTAGTAGTAGTAGTAGTAGTAGTAGTAGTAGTAGTAGTAGTAGTAGTAGTAAGAGTACTAGTAGTAGTAGTAGCAGTAATAGTAAGAGTAGTAAGAGTAATAGTAGAGTAAGAGTAGCAGCAGTAGCAGCAGCAGTAGTAGTAGTAGTAGTAGTAGTAAGAGTAGTAATAAGAGGTGTAGTAGTAATAGTAGCAGCAGTAGCAGTAGTACTAGTTAATCGGAGTAGTGTAGGAGTAGGAGTAGCAGTAGGAGCAGTAGTAGTAGTAGTAATAGTAGTAATAGTAGTAGTACTAGGAGTAGCTGTAGTGGTAGCAGTAGTAGTAACTATAGTAGTAGCAATAGTAGTTGTAGTAGTAATAGTATTAGTGGTAGTAGTGGTAGTTGTAGTAGTAGGAGTAGCAGTAATAGTAGTAGTAGCAGCAGTAGTAGTAGGCATTGTAGTGGTAGTGGTAGTAGTAGTAGTAATAGTAGTTAGAGTAGTAGTAAGAGTGGTAGTCAAAGTAATAGGTGTTGTTAAAGTTTTAGTAGCAGTTGTTGTAGTAGTAGTCGCAGAAGTAGTGCTAATAGTAGTAGTAGTAGCAGTTATAGTACTAGTAGTAGTAGTAAGAGAAGTAGTAGGAGTAGTAGTTGTAACAGTAATAGTGGTAGTAGGACTAGTAGGAGTAGGAGTAGTAGTAGGAGTAGTAGGAGTGGCAGTAGTAGGAGTTGAAGTTGTAGTATTAGTAGTAGTAGTAGCACTAGTAGTAGTAGTATTAGTAGTCGTAGGAGTACTAGTAGTAGCTATTCTACTAGTAGAGTAGTAGTAGTAGTAGTAGCACTAGAGTAGGAGTCAGAGTAGTAGTAGTAGAAGTTGCAATACTAGGAGGAGGAATAGGAGTAGTAGTAGCAATAGTGGGAGTAATACAACTAGTGGTTGTGGTAGCAGAAGTAGTTGCAACAGTACGTGTAGTAGTAGTAGTAGTAGTAGTAGTAGTAGTAGTAGTAGTAGTAGTAGTAGTAGTAGTAGTCGTGGTAGTAGTAGAAGCAGTGGTAGTAGTAGTAGTAGTTGTAGTAGTAGTAATAGCAGCTGCTGCATCAACAATAGTAGTAGAAGTAGTAGTAGTTTCAGTAGTACTACGAGTTGGAGTAGTAATAGTTGTCGTAGGAGTAGAAGTAGTAGTAGTAGTAGTAGTAGGAGTAGCAGTAGCATTGGTACTTGTAGTTGTTGTAGTGGTAGTAGTTGCAGTAGTAGCTGCAGTTGCTGTAGTAGCTGCTGTGCTGTAGTAGTAGATGAAGTAGTAGCAGCAATAATTGTAGTGGAAGTAGTGGTAGTAGCAGTTGCAGTAACAAAAGTAGCTATAGTTACAGTACTAGCGATTGTTGCTATAGTAGCAGTTGTAGTAGTTGTAGTAGTAGGAGTAGTGAAATTGGTAGCAACAGCAGTAGTACTAGCAGTAGCAACAACAACAGTATAGTTGCAGTACTAGCTGTAGCAGCAACAACATTAGTAGTAGTAGTTGTAGCAACAATTATATTAGAAGTAGTAATAGTGGAGTGGCAGCATTAGCCGTAGCAATAGTAGTAGTGGTAGCCGCAGCAGTAGTAGGGGTAGTACTATCAGCAACAATAGTAGTTGTAGTAGCAACAACAACAGTAGTATTTGTCAGAGTAGCAGCAGTAGTAGTAGCAAAAGTAGAAGTTGTTATAGTAGTAGTAGTAGCAGCAGTAGCAGCATTAGCAGTAGCAGTGTTAGCAGTAGTAATAGTAGTTGTAGTAGTTGTTGTAGTAGGAGGAGGAGGAGGAGGAGGAGAAAGAGGAGTGATAGTAGTAGTATTAGCAACAGTGGCAACAACAGTAGTTGTAGTAGTTGCAGTACTAGTAGCAGTGCTAGTAGCAGCCGTAGTAGCTGAAGTAGAAACACTATTAGTTGTAGAAGCAACAACAGTGGTAGTAGAAGTAGTAGTAGTATCAGTAGTAGTAGTAGGATAAGTTATAGGATAGTAGTAGTAGAAGCAGCGGCAGCAATAATTCTACTACAAGTAGTAGTAGTAGCGGTAGTAGTAGTAGTAGTAGAAGCAGCAGCAGTAGTAGTAGTAGCAGTATCAGTGGTAGTAGCAGTTGTAGTATCAGCAGCATTAGTGGTAGAGGTAGCAGTAGTAATAGAAGTAGTATTTGCAACATTAGTGGTAGAAGTAGCAGTAGTAGCAGTAGTTGTAGTAGTAGTAGTAGTAGTTGCAGCAGCAGTAGTAGCTATTGTAGTAGAAAGAGTAGTAGTAGGAGCAGTAGTAGTGGTAGTAGTAGGGGTAGTGGTAGTAGTAGTAGCAACAGCAGCAATAGCAGCAGTAGTGGTAATAGCCGTAGCAGTAGTTGTCTAAGTCATAGTAGTAGTGGGAATAGAAGTTGTTGTCATAGTAGTACTCATTATAGTAGTAGTAGGAGTTGTAGAAATAGCAACAATAGTTATTATTATTGAAATTGTAGTAGTAGCAATATCAGTAGTAGTAGTAGTAGTTGCAGCAGCCGCAATAGTAGAATTAGTAGTTGCAACAACAGTAGCAATAGTAGTAGTAGTAGTGGTAGTAGTAGTGGGTGCAGTAGCAGTAGTAGCAGTAGCAGTAGTAGTAGTAGTAGAAGTAGCAACAGTAGTAGCAGTAGTACTCATTGCAGTAGTCGCAGTAGTTGTCGAAGTTGTAAGGGTAGTATTAGTAGCAGTAGAAGTTGTAGTAGCAGTAGAGACAGTAGTACTACTAGTAGTATAAATTGTATTAATATCAGTTGAAGCAGTAGCAGTAGTAGAAGTTATTATCATAGTAGAAGTATTAGTAGCAATAGTAGTAAGTGCAACAATAGTTGTAACGATAGTAGAAGTATTTGCAACAGTAGCAGCAGTAGTAGTTGTTGTTGTAGTTGCAATAGTAGTGATAGTAGTAATCATAGTAGTTGTAGTAGCAGGATTGGTATTAGTAGTAGTCGTAGTAGTACTAGTAGCTATAGAAGTAGTAGTGGTTGTAGTAATAGTATTAGCCATAGTATTAGCAGTAGTAGTAGTATTGGTATCAGTAGTACTAGTAATGGCTATAGTAGTAGAAGTGGTAGGAGTAGTAGCAGTAGTAGTAGTAGTAGTAGTTGCAGTAGTAGTGCTAGTAGTTGTCATAGTGGCAGTAGTAGAAGTAGTAGTAGTAGCTGGAATAGTAGTAGTAGTTGTTGTTATAGTAGCAGTAGTAGTAGTAGTAGTAGTAGTAGTAGTAGTAGCAGCAGTAGTAGTAATAGTAGTAGTAGTAAGAGTACTAGTAGTAGTAGTAGCAGTAATAGTAAGAGTAGTACTAGCAGTAGCAATAGTAAGAGTAGTAATAGGAGGAGTTGTAGTAATATTAGCGACAGCAGTAGTAGTAGTAGTTAACCGAAGTAGTGTAGGAGTAAGAGTAGCAATAGGAGCAGTAGTAGTAGTAGTAATAGTGGTAGTAGTAGTAATAGTGGTAGTAGTAGTAGTAGTAGTAGTAGCAGTAACTATAGTAGTAGCAATAGTAGTAGTAGTAGTAATAGTAACAGTGGTAGTAGTGGTAGTTATAGTAGTAGGAGTAGCAGTTGTAGCAGTAGCAGCAGCAGTAGTAGGCATTGTAGTGGTGGTAGTAGTAGTAGTAATATTAGTTAGAGTTGTAGTAAGAGTGGTAGTCAGCGTAATAGGTGTTGTTAAAGTATTAGTAGTAGTTGTTGTGGTAGTAGTCACAGAAGTAGTGGTAATAGTAATAGTAGTAGCAGTAGTAGTATAGTAGTAATAGTAAGAGAAGTAGGAGGAGTAGTAGTTGTGACAGTAATAGTGTTAGTAGGACTAGTAGGAGTAGGAGAAGTAGTAGGAGTAGTAGGAGTGATAGTAGTAGGAGTTGAATTTGTAGTATTAGTAGTAGTAGTAGCACTAGTAGTGGTAGTATTAGTAGTCGTAGAAGTACTAGTAGTAGCTGTTGTACTGGTAGAGTAGTAGTAGGAGGAGGAGGAATAGTAGTAGTAGTAGTAGCAGCAGAGTAGGTGTAGGAGTAGTAGTAGTTAGAAGTTGCAATACTAGGAGGAGGAATAGGAGTAGTAATAGCAATAGTGGGAGTAATAGAACTAGGGGTTGTAGTAGCAGAAGTAGTTGCAATAGTACGGGTAGTAGTAGTAGTAGTAGTAGTAGTAGTAGTAGTAGTAGTAGAAGTAGTCGTTGTAGTAAAAGTAGTAGTCATGGTAGTAGTAGTTGTTGTTGTTGTTGTAGTAGTAAAAGCAGTTGCTACAATAGCAATAGTAGTAGAAGAAGTAGTAATAGTAGTTGTAGTAGTACTACGCATTGAGTAGTAATAGTTGTCGTAGGAGTAGAAGTAGGAGTAGTTACAGTAGTAGTAGGAGTAGCAGTAGCATTAGCACTTGTAGTTGTTGTAGTAGTAGAAGTAGCACTAGTAGCTGCTATAGCTGTAGTAGTAGATGAAGCAGTAGTAGCAACAATAGTAGTTGTAGTAGCAAAAGTAGCTATAGTACCAGTCATAGCGGTAGTTGCTATAGTACCAGTCGTAGCGGTAGTTGCTATGGTAGCAGTAGTAGTTCTTGTAGTAGTAGTAGTAAAATTGGTAGCAACAGCAGTAGTACTAGTTGCAATACTAGTAGTAGCGGTAGTAGCATTAGTAGTAGTAGTTGTAACAGCAATTGTATTAGAAGTAATAATAGTGGTAGTAGCAGCAGCAGCAACAGCAATAGTAGTAGTGGTAGCCGCAGCAGTAGTAGGGGTAGTAGTAGCAGCAGTAGCAGTAGTAGTAGTCGTAGCAACAACAACAACAGTAGTAGCTGTAGGAGTAGTAGCACTAGTAGTAGGAGAAGTAGAAGTTGTTATAGTAGTAGTAGGAGCACCAATAGCAGCAATAGCAGCTGTAGTAGTTGTTGTAGTAGTAGTAGCAGTAATAGCAGTAGTAGTAGGCGAAAGAGGAGTCATAGTAGTACTAGTATTAGCAACAGTGGCAACAACAGTAGTTGTAGTTGTTGTACCCGTAGTAGTGGTAGCAGCAGGAGTAGTAGTTGTAGTCAAAATACTATTAGTAGTAGAAGCAACAGCAGTGGTAGTAGTAGTAGTAGTAGTATCAGTAGTAGTAGTAGGATAAGTTGTAGGAGTAGTAGTAGTAGCAGCAGCAATAGCAATAATACTACTACAAGTAGTAGTAGTAGTGGTAGTAGTAGTACTAGTAGTAGAAGCAGCAGCAGCAACAATAGTAGTAGTACCAGTGGTAGTAGTAGTTGTAGTATTAGCGACATTAGTGGTACAAGTAGCAGTAGCAGTTGAAGTAGTGTTTGCAACATTAGTGGTAGAAGTAGCAGTAGTAGCAGCAGCATTAGTGGTATAAGTAGCAGTAGTAGCAGCAGCAGTAGTAGCAGTAGTTGTAGTAGTAGTAGTAGCGACAGTAGTAGCAGTAGTAGTTGAAGCAGTGGTAATAGTAGCAGTTGTAGTTGTAGTAGTAGTAGTAGAAATAGTTGCAGTAGTAGTAGTAGCTACAGTAGTAGAAGGAGTAGTAGTAGGAGCAGTAGTAGTGGTAGTAGTAGGGGTAGTGGTAGTAGCAGTAGTAGCAGTAGCAATAGTAGTAGTAGTAGTGGTAACAGCTGTTGTAGTCATAGTAGTACTCATTATAGCAGTAGTAGGAGTTGTAGAAGTAGCAATAGTAGTAGTTGTTGCTGAAATTGTAGCAGTAACAGCATCACTAGTAGTAGTTGCAGCAGCCGCAATAGCAGTAGTAGTAGTTGCAGCAGTAGCAGTGGCAGTAGTGGTAGTAGTAGTACATGTAGTAGCAATTATAGTAGTAGTAGTAGTGGTGGTAGTAGTAGTAGTAGTAGTAGCAGCAGCAGCAGCAGTAGTAGAAGTAGTGACAGTAGTAGTAGTATCCGTTGCAACAGTAGCAGTAGTTGTCGAAGTTGTAGTGGTTGTATTAGCAGTAGTAGAATTTGTAGTAGCAGTGGAGACAGTAGTACTACTAGTAGTAGAAATTATATTAATATCAGTTGATGTAGTAGCAGTAGTAGTAGTTATTGTCGTAGCAGAAGTATTAGTAGCAATAGTAGTAGGAGCAACAATAGTTGTAATGATAGTAGAAGTATTTGCGACAGTAGCATTAGTTGCAGTAGTTGTAGTAGTTGTAATAGTAGTAGTAGTAGTAATCATCGTAGTTGTGGTAGCACGATTAATATTAGTAGTAGTCGTAGTAGTACTAGTAGCTATAGAAGTAATAGTGGTTATAGTAGTAGTATTAGCCATAGTATTAGCAGTAGTAGTAGTATTGGTATCAGTAGTACTAGTGATGGCTGTAGTTGTAGAAGTGGTAGGAGTAGTAGCAGCAGTAGTAGTAGTAGTAGTTGCAGTAGTAGTGCTAGTAGTTGTCATAGTTGCAGTAGTAGAAGTAGTAGTAGTAGTAGTAGCTAGAATAGTAGTAGTTGTTGTTGTTATAGTAGAAGTAGTAGCAACATTAGTAGTAGTAGAAGTACAAGTAGCAGCGATAGCAGTAGCTGAGGTACTATTAGTAGAAGTAGTTGTAGCAATAGTTGTTGTAATATGAGTAATAGTAGTAGTAGTGGTGGTGGTATTTGTTGTAATAAGTACAGTAATATGAGCAATAATAGTAGTAGTAGTAGTAGTAGTAACAACAGTAGTAGTTTTAGTAGTAGTAGTCGTAGTTTAGTAGTAGTAGTAGCAGCAGTAGCAGTTAAAGTAGTAGCAGTAGCAGTAGTACTAGTGGTAGTCATAGAAGAAGTTGACGTTGTTTTCGCAAAAGTCGTAGTAGTAGTACTCATCGTAATAGTAGTAGTGGCCATTATAGTAGTAGTAGTTATAGTAGTTGTACTAGCAACACTAGTAGTGGTAGCCAAAGTAGTAGTAGTATCAGTAGTAGGTGTAGTAGTAGCGGTAGAAGAAATAGTAGTAGTGGTCATTGTAGTAGTAGTAGTAGTAGTTCCAATAGAAAGAACAATAGTATTAGCAGTAGCAAGAGTAGCTGTAGTGGTGGTAGAAATAGTAGTTGTAGCAGAAGTAGTAGCAGTTGTAGTTGCAATTGTGGTTGCAGTAGTAATAGTAGCAGTAGTAGTAGAAATAGTATTAGTTATAGTAGTAGCAGCCAAAGTACTAGCGGTAGTAGTTGTAGGAGTAGTAGTAGTAGTAGTAGGATAGGTAGTAGGAGTAATAGTAGTAAAGGAAGCAGCAACAATAGTAGTAGTAGCTGTACTAGCAGTTGTGGTAGTAGTAATAGTAGCAGTAGAAACAGCAGCAGCAGCAATAGTAGTAGTATTAGAAGTAGTAGTAGTAGTATTAGTAGCATTAGTGGTAGAAGTAGCAGTAGTATTAGAAGTAGTAGTAGTAGTAGTAGTAGTCGCAGTAGTAGCAGTAGTGGCAGTAGTTGCAGATGTAATCACAAAAGTATTAGTAGCAGTAGCTGTAACTGTAGCAGTAGTTGTTGTAGTAGTAGTTGTTGTTGTAGCAGTAGTTGTAGGAGCAGTAGTAGCAGTAGTAGGAGTAGCAGCAGTATTAGTTATGCTTGTAGTAGCAGTAATAGAAGCAACAGTAGTAGTAGTAACAATAGTAGTAGTAGTAGCAGCAGCAGTAGGAGTAGTACTACTTGTAGTAGTAGTAGTAGTAGCCTCAGTAGTTGCAGCAATAGTAGTAGTAGTACTGGTAGTAGTAATACTAGTAGCCTCAATACTTGTACTAGTTGTAGTAGTAGAAGTAGTAGCAACATCCATCGAAATAGTTGTAGTAGCAGCAGCAGAAGAAGTAGTAGTAGTAGTAGTGGCAGAAGTAATAGTTATTATGCTAGTAGTAGTAATAGTAGTAGCAGTCATAGTAGTAGTCGTAGCAACAATATTAGTAGTTGATGTTGTAGTCGTAGTAGTAGTAGTAGTAGCAACAGCAGCAGTAGTAGTAGTAGTAGAAGTAATAGTAGTAGTAGTAGAAGCAATAGTAGTAGCAGTAGTAGTAGTAGCAGTAGCTACAATAGCAGCGGGAGTGGTAGTAGTAGTAGTAGCCGTTGTAACAGCAGTAGCAGTTGTAGAAGTAGTAACAGTAGTAGTAGTAGTAGTAGTAGTAGTAGTAGTAGTAGTAATAGTTTTAGCGGCAGTATACTAGTAGCAATAGCAGTTGTAGTGGTAATAGTAGTAGTAGCAGTAGTAGCAATACTAGTATTAGTAGTAGTTTTAGCAGTACCGGTGGTATTATTAACAGTAATAGTTGTATTTGCTGTAGGAGTAGTAGTAGTAGTATCGGTAGTAGTTGCACTTATAGTGCTAATAGTTGCAGTAGTAGTAGTAGTAGTAGCAGGGGTCGTGGTAGTAGTGATCATAGTAGTAGTCTTCGTAGTAGTAGTTGTAGTTGTAGTAGTAGCAGTGGTTGTAGTAGTAGTTGTTGTTATAGTAGTAGCAGAAGTAGAAGTTTCAGCATCAATTGTAGTAGTAGTAGTAGTAGTAGTAGTAGGAGTAGCAGTAGTAGGAGTTGTAGTAGCAGCAGTAGTGGTAGTAGTAGTAGTAGTATTAGTAGTAGTAGTAGTAGTACTAGTAGTAGAAGAAGTAGTAGTGGGAGTAGTAGTAGTAGTAATAGTAGTAGTAGTAGTCGTAGTAGTTGTAGTAGTAGTAACAGTAATATCAATAGTAGAAGTAGTAGAAGAAGTAAAGTAGTAGGAGGAGTAGGAGTAGTAGCAATATTAGCAGTTATGGCAGGAGAATTTGCAGTAATTGTAGTAGTAGTAGTAATAGTCTTAGTAGTAGGAGTAGTTGTAGTAGCAGTAGGAGTTGTGGTAGTAGTCGTAGGAGTAGTAGTAGTAATATCAGTAGTTGTAATAGTAGCAGTAGGAGTAGTGGTAGTTTAAGTAGAAGCAATAGTAGTGGTAGCAGCAATATTAGTAGTATTAGTAGTGGTGATTGTAGTAGTTGTAGGACTAGTAGTAATTGTAGTAGTTGTGTAGAAGAAGTAGTAGTAGTAGTAGTAGTAGTAGTAGTAGTAGTAGTAGTAGTAGTAGTAGTCATATTAGTGGTAGTAGTCGTATTAATAGTATTATTAGTAGTAGTAGTAGTAGTAGTAGTATTGGTAGGAGTAGTAGCAATAGCAATTATAGCAGTAGTACTAGTAGTTTTACTAGTGATTGCATTAGTGGTACTAGTAGTACTAAAAGCGACGGTAGTAGCAGGAGTTGTTGTTATAGTAGTAGTAGTCGTTGTTGTAGTTGTAGTAGTCGTGGTTATAGTAGTAGCTGTCGTCGTAGTTGTAGTACTTGCTGTAGTAGTAGTTGAAGTAGTAGTAGTAGTATTAGTAGAGGTAGCAATAGTTGTTGTAGTAGTAGTAGTAGTAGTAGTAGTAGTAGTAGTAGTGGTAGTGGTAGTCGCTGTAGCAGTAGTTGCAGCTGCAGCAGCACTAGTAGTAGTTGGAGTAGTAGTTGTAGTAGTAGTAGGAGGAGGAGGAGGAGTTGTAGTAGCAGTATTAGTGGTTGTAGTTGTAGAATTTGTTTTAACTGTAGTAGTAGTAGTAATAGTCATTGTAGTTGTAATCTTAGTAATAGCAGTAGGAGTATAAGTAGTAGTCGCTGGAGTAGCAGTGGTATTAGTGGTAGTAATAGTAGTAGTAGGAGTAGTCGTAGTGGTAATAGTATTAGTAGAGTAACAGTTGTGGTTGTAGCAGTAGTAATTGTAGTACTACTAGTTGTAGTAGTAGTGTAGCAGTAGTAGCATTTGTAGTGGTAGTACTAGTCATAGTAGTAGTAATAGCAAGAGTAGCTGTAGTCGAAGGAGTTCTATAGAAGTCGCAGTAGTAGTCGTCGTAGTCATAGTAGTCATAGTAGTAATAGCAGTAGGCAATAGTAGTAGTAGTAGTAGTAGTAGTAGTAGTAGTAGTAGCAGTAGTAGTACTAGTAGGACGAGTAGCAACGGCAGCCGCAGTAGCAGAAGCAATAGTAGTTGTAGTAGCAGTAGAAGCAATAGTAGTTGTAGTAGTAGTCGTATTAGCAGTAGTTGTTGTTGTCGTAGTAGTTTTGGTTGTATTACTACTAACAGCAGTACTTATAGTAGTAGAAGTAGAAGTAGTAGTTGTTGGTGTTGTAGTAGTAGTAGTGGCAACGGCAGTAGTAGTGGTAGTAGTAATTAGAGTAGTAGTTGTATAAGTAGTAGCAGTTGTACTCGTAGTAGTAGCAATAGTAATTGTAGTAGTAGTAGTACCAATAATAGAAGTAGTAGTAGTTGTAGTCGTAGTAGTAGTAGTAGGTGTAGCAGCAGTAGCAGCAGTGGTAGTAGTAGTAGTAGCAATAGTAGCTGGTGTAGCCGCAACAGTAGCAGTAGCAGTAGGAATGGTGGTAGGAGTAGTAGTTGCGGTAGTAGTAGTAGCATTAGTAGTAATTGTAGTAGTTGTAGTAGTAGTTGTAGTAGTTGTAGTAGCATTAGAAGTAATTGTAGTAGTAGCAGTAGTAGTAATACGAATAGTAGTAATCAGTGGAGTAGTAGTAGCAGCAGTACCAATAGAAGCAATAATAGTATTGGTAGTAGTAATAGCAGTTGTAGGAGTTGGAGTAGAAGTAATAGTGGAAGTAGTAGTTGTAGCGGTAGTAGGACTAGTAGTTGTAGAAGTAGTTGTAGTAGTAGTAGCAGCAGTAGCAGTTGTAGTAGTAGTAGTAGTAGGACTAGTAGTTGTAGTAGTAGTAGGAGCAGTAGTAGCAATATAAGTTGCAGTAGAAGTAGTAGAAGCATTAGTAGTACTAGTGGTAGAGTAGGACTAGGAGTAGGAGTAGTAAGAGTATTAGTTATTGTGGTAGGAGAATTTGTAGTAATTGTAGTAGTAGTAGTAGTAATTGTCGTAGTAGGAGTAGTTGCTGTCGGAGTAGGAGTTGTGGTAGTAATCGTCGTAGTAGTAGTCGTATTAGTAGTAGTAATAGTAGAAATAGGAGTAGTAGTAGTTGAAGCAGCAGCAGTAGTAGTGGTGGCAACAGTAGAACTAGTATTAGTAGTGGTAATAGTAGTAGTTGTAAGAGTACTTGTAATATTAGTGTAGTAGTAGCAGTAGTGGCAGTAGTAGTAGTAGTCATAGTAGCAGTAGTGGCAGTAGTAGTAGTAGTCATAGTAGCAGTAGTAGTAGTACCAGAAGTAGTCGTAGTAGTGGTAGTAGTAGTAGTAATCGTATTAGTAGTAATAATAGTAGTAATTGTAGTAGTAATAGTAGTAGTTGCATTAGTAGTAGCAGTCGTAGTGGTATTGGAAGAAGTAGTAGTAGTAGTCGTAGTAGTAGTAATAGTGGTGGTTGGTGGTGTAGTAGTAGTACTAGTAGTAGTTGTGGTGGTTGCAGTAGTAGTACTAGTAGTTGCTGTAGTGAAAGTAGTAGCAGTAGTAGTTGTTGTAGTGGCAGTAGTAGTAGTAGTAGTGGTAGAGGAGGAGTAGTAGTAGTAGTAGTAGTAGTAGTAGAATTAGTAGTAGTAGTATTAGTAGTAGTAGTACTTGTAGCAGTAGTAGTTGTAGTAGGAGTATTAGTAGCAGTAGTAGCTGTAAAAGTTGTTGTTGTAGTAGTAGTCATCATAGTAGTAGTAGTAGTTATTGTTGTTGTTGTAACAATAGTATTAGAAGTAGTGGTAGTAGAAGTAGTAGTAGTAGCGGGATTAGTAGTTGTTGTAGGAGAATTTGTAGTAATTGTAGTAGTAGTAGTAATAGTCATAGTAGTAGGAGTAGTAGGAGTAGTCGCAGAAGTAGCAATGGTATTAGTAGTATTAATAGTAGAAGTTGGAGTAGTAGTTGTTGAAGTAGGAGTAGTAGTTGTTGTACCGGTAGTAGTAGTCGCAGTAGTATTAGTAGTGGTAATAGTTGTAGTTGTAGGACTAGTAGTTATTCTAGTAGTAGTACTTGTAGTATTAGTGTACTAGTAGCAGTAGAAGTAGTAATAGTAGTCATAGTAGTAGTAGTAGTAGTAGTCATAGTAGTAGTAGTAGTCGTATTAGTAGTAGTAGTAGTGGTAGTAGTAGTAATACAAGTCGCAAAAGTAGTAATAATAGTAGTAGTAGTAGTAGTAGTAGTCGTTGTAATTGGAGTTGTAGTTGTTGGTGTAGGGGTAGCAGTGGTAGTAATGAGTGTTGGAGTAGGAGTTATAGCAGTAGTTCTAGTAGTAGTGGCAGGAGTAAAAGTAGTAGTAGTAGGTCTAGGAGTCGGAATAGTCGTAGTAGTAGTATTAGTAGTAGTAGTAGTAGTACGAGGAGTAGCAGTAATAGGAGTAGTTGTAGTTACAGTTGTACTAGTAGCAACAATAGTAGCAGCAGTTTTTGTATTAGTAATGGTGGTAGTGGTTGTAATAGTAGTAGCAGTACCAGTAGCAGAAGGCGTTATAATAGTAGTAGCAGTTGCAGTAGCGGAAGGCGTTACAGTAGTAGTAACAGTACTAGGAGGTGTATTAGTTGTAGGAGTAGTTGTTATTGTAGTAGTTGCAGAAGAAGTAGGAGTAGGAGAGATAATTGTAATTGTAGTAGTAGTAGTAGTAGTTCTTGCTGTAGCAATAGCAGTAGTACGAGTTGAAGTAGTAGAAGTAGTAGCAGTAGTAATAGCAGCAGTAGTAGGAGTAGCAGAAATAGTAGTAGTAGTTGTTGTTGTTGTTGTAGTAATGGTAGTCGTTGTAGTAGAAATAATAATTGTAGTAGTAGTTGTAGTAGGTGTAGCAGAAGTTGTTACTACTATTGCTATTACTACTACTGCTATTGTAGCTAATACTTCTACTGCTTATGTTGCTATGGCTACTCCTACTAGAACTACTTCTCCTACTACTACTAGTACTACTATTGTTACTATTACTACTACTACTACTGTTACTACTACTATTACCACTGGTGCTACTATTAATACTACTAGTCCTACTACTGCTTCCGCTGTTACCACTACTACTATTACTACTACTACAGCTATAGCTACTCATACTGCTGCTACTACTACTACTACTACTACTACAACAACAACAATAACAACAACAACAACTACTACTACTAGTACTACATGTACGACAAATACTACTACAACTATTATTAGTACGACTTCTACTACTGCTACTACAACGCCTACTACTACTACTGCTACTACTTCTGCTACTAGTTTACTACTACTACTGCTACTACTTGTACTGCTAACAGTACTGCTACTAGTACTTCTACAACTACCACTACCACTGCTACTACTGCGAGTGCTATTACTACTACTACTACTATAAATATTGCAACAACTACTGCTACAACTACTACAACTACTTCTACAACTACTACAACTATTGCTACAACTACTACAACTACTACTGCAACTACAATCGCTACTACAACTACTGTTGCTACTACTAC
>RXID01017471.1:0-14661 GCA_005019695.1 Trichopus zeylanicus subsp. travancoricus
AACTACTACTACAGCTACTACTACTATAGCTACTACTACTACTATTACTTCTACTACTTCTACTACTATTACTACTACTACTACTACTACTACTACTACTACTACTACTACTACTACTACTACTTCTTCTACTACTACTACTACTACTACTTCTACTACTACTACTACAACAACAACAACAACTACTACTACTACTACTACTGTAGCTACCACTACAAGCACTACTACTACAAATACAAATACTAGTACTACTACTACTACTAGTACAACTTCTACTAGTGCTATTACTACTACAACGATTACAACTACTGCTGCAACAACAACAACAACTACTACTACTACTACTGCTGCTGCTGCTACTACTCCTTATACTACTACTCCTACTACCATTACTGCTGCTACTACTATTAACGCTACTACTTCTACTACTTCTACTGCTATTTCTCCTACTACTCCAACTACTACTATAATTACTATTGCTGCTGTTGCTGCAATTGCCACTACTATTACTACTATTTCTATTACTAATGCAACTACTGGTACTATTAATACTACTACTAATAGTACTACTACTATTAATACTACTACTACTATTAGTACTACTACTAGTATTACTACTACTACAACTACAACTATTGCTACTACTACTTCTACTACTACTCCAACTACTTCTACTACAACTGCTACTATTAGTACTACTACAACTACTACTACTGCAACAACTACAACTACTGCTAATACGACTACCACTACTCTTTTTACTACTTTTACTACTATGACTACTACTCCTACTTCTTTGCATACTACTACTATGCCACAACCACAACTACTACTACTTGAGTTACTACTAGTCCTACCACTACTAATTTTACTAGTACTACAAACACTACTTCTACTCCTACTGCACCTATTGCTACTCATACTACAACCATTACTTCTAATAATACTACTTTTACTCCAACGATTACTATTACTACTCCTACTGCTACTACTACTGCTACTACTACTACTTCAACGACTACTACTCCTACTACTACTCTTAATACTACTATGACAACTAGTCCTACTATTACTACTACTATTACAACTACTACAGTTACAACAACAACTACTACTCCTACTTCTACTACTACTACTACTACTACTAGTACCACTACTGCTATTACTATTGCTACTATCTCTACTACTGCTACTACTACTACTACCCCAATGACTACTACTACTTCTCCTCCAACTACTGGTACTACTACTACTACTGCAACTACTACCACTACTACTACTACTACTACAACTCCTACTACAACTACTGTTACCACTACTAAAACAACTACTACTACTATTACTACTCTGCCACTGTTGCTCCTATTCCTACTACTAATACTACTACTACAACTAACACTACTAGTACTACTACTGTTACAACAACCACTACAAACCCTCCTCCTCCTACTACTCCTCCACCTCCTACTAGTACCACTACTACTATTACGATTACTACTATCGCCACTGGTACTACTACTACAATTACTCCTACGACTACAACAACTACTGCCACTACTTCTCCTGCTACTATTGGTACTAGTACTACAACTGCTACTACTACTACCACCACCACCACCACTAGTACTACTACTATAGCTCCTACTACTCCTACTATTACTACTACTAAAACTCCTCCTCCTACTCCCATTACTACTACTACAACTGCTGCTGCTATTCCTACTATTAGTACTACTGCTACAACTACTACTACTAGTGCTACTACTTTTACAACTACTACTATTACAACAACCACTACTATTCCTACTACAACTACTTCTACTACTACTCCTCCTACTAGTACCACTACTGCTATCACTATTACTAGTATCGCTACTGCTACTACTACTACTACTCCTACGACTACTTGTACTAATATTACAACTACTACAACAACAACTGCTACTAGTAGTAATACTACTATTACTACTACCACTACTACAGCTAATATTACTATTGCTACTACTAATACTATTACTGCTGCTACTACAACAATAACTACTACTATTGTTACCACTATAACTCTTACTCCTACTACTACCACTACTACTACTATAATTACTACTACTACTACTATTACTATCGCTACTTCTACTACTACTACTACTACTACTACTACTACCACCACTACTAATGGTACTACTACTGCTACAACTACAAAAATTACTACTGCTACTACTACTACTACAAATACTAGCAATACTACTTTTACTACCCCAACATCCTCACAACAACAACAACAACGACAACTACCACTACTATTAGGACTACTACTACTACTAATACTACTAAGGTGACTACTAATACTACTAAGGTGACTACTAATACTACTACTACTACTACTACTACTACTAATACTTCTACAGCAACTACTATTGCTCTGACTACCACTCCTACTACTACTGCTGCTGCTACTACTGATACTACTACTACTGCTGCTCCTACTACTAATACTCCTACAACTACTATTACTTCTGCTACTACTACTACACATACTACTACTACTACTACTCTACTGCTACTACTACTACTCCAACACTAATACTACTGCAACTCCTACTACTACTACTACTACTACTACCACAACTACTACTTCAACTACAACAACTATGACAACTACTACTACAATTACTAGTACTGCTGCTACTACTACTACTATTACTATTGCTACTTCCGCTACTACTACTCCTCCTACTACTACTAATACTAGTACTATCACTTCTACTACCACAACATTAACAACTACAATTAAAACTACAACTATGACTACTACTATAACTATAGCTGCTACTACTACTACTACAACTACTAGAACTAACACTTGTACTGCTACTACTACTACTACAATAACTACTACTCCTACCAAAACCACTACTACCACTACTATTACTACAACAACAACTACTACTATCACTACTACTACTCCTCCTCCTACTAGTACCACTACTACCACTGCTGTTACTATATTGACTACTACTATTATCACTACAACTACTACTACTATTACTTCAACAACTACTACTACTTCTACTGCCACTACTATTTCTACTAATATAACTGCAACAACTACTACAACTAGTACAACTACAACTACTAGAACAACTCCTATTGCTATGTCTACTACACCTACTACTACAACAACAACAACTACTACCACTACTACTTCTACAACTCCTACTACTACAACTACTACTTCTGCTCCTACTACTACTCCTACTACTACAACTCCTACTATTACTTATACTATTACTACGGCTACTACTTCTGCTACTACTACTACTTCTACTCCTACTACAACAACTACTACAACAAGTACCACTAGTACTACTTCTACCAATACAACAACTACTGCTGCTGCTACTACTACTACTACTACTACTAGCTACTACTACCGCTACTGCTTCTACAACAACAACTATTGCTACTCCACCTAGTACTACTTCGACAACTACTATTACAGCTACTGCTTCTAGTACTACTACTACTACAACTGCGGCTACTACTATTACTACTACTACAATTACTACTCCTGCGACTACAACTCTTACTACCACTATGACTACTAGGACTACTTCTCACACCACTACTACTGCTTTACTATTGCTATTGCTGCCACTACTACTACTGTTACTATTGCTATTGCTACTACTTCTATAACTCCCCAACTACTACTACAACTACTATTACTATCGCAACCACTACTTCTACTGCAACTACTACTATGACAACTACTATTGCTGCTACTACTACTACTACTACTACTACTACCACAACTATGACTATTACTACAACTACTGCTCCTCCTCCTCCTCCTCTTGCTACTACTACTACTACTACAACGGTGACTACTACTGCTACCACTACTGCTACTACTATTGTTGCTACTACAACAACTCCTATTGCTATGACTACCAATCTTGCTACTACTATTACTGTGACTACTGCAACTATGACTACTTCTACTAATACTACCACTACTCCTACTACTACTACTCCTCCTCCTCCTACTACTACTATTACTCCTACTGCTACTACTACTACTCATGCAACTGCTACCACTGAACGCCTTCTAATACCATAACTCCTCCTACTACTACTACTCCTAACGCTGCTACTACTACTCCTACTCCTACAACTACTACTCCACTTACTACTACCACGGTGACTCCTACTACTACCTCAGCTATTACAATTGCTACTACCTAAACTACTTCTACTACTACTACTACTACTACTACTACTACTACTATGACTACTACTAGTATAGCAACAACAACAACAACTACTACTACTTCTACTACTATTACTACTATGACTACTACTAGTATTGCAACAACAACAACAACAA
Organism: Trichopus zeylanicus subsp. travancoricus; assembly: GCA_005019695.1. Lineage (NCBI taxonomy): Eukaryota > Viridiplantae > Streptophyta > Magnoliopsida > Dioscoreales > Dioscoreaceae > Trichopus > Trichopus zeylanicus. The sequence goes on from RXID01017471.1 coordinate 4,388, forward strand.
CTACTACTTCTACTACTATTACCACAACAACTACTACTACTACTACTTCTACAACTACTACAACTACTAGTACCACTACTACTTCTACAACTGCTACTTCTACTACTACTACTATAGTCATTGCTTCTACCACTACTACTACTACTACTTTTGCTTCTGCTTCTACTACTACTACTACTGCTATTACCACTACTTCTTCTTCATCTACTGCTACTACTGCTACTTTTAATGCTACTATTAATGTTAGTACTACTACTATTGCTGTTGTTGCTACTCCGACCACTATTGCTACAATAAGAATAACTACTACTACTACTATAATAACTACTTCCACTACTTCTACATTATTGCTACTCCTACTACTATAGCTACTACTACAAATGCTATTGCCGCTGCTGCTCCTAATCCTACTACTACTAGTACTGCTATTACTAGTACTACTACTACCACTATTATTTCTATTACTACTGTACCTACTATTACTGCTAGAAGTTATAGAAGTAGTAGTAGTGGTGGTGGTGGTAGTAGTGGTAGTAATGGGAGTAGTAGTACTCATAGTAGAAGCAGTAGACGTAGGAGTAGTTGTTGTAGTTGTTATTGTTGTAGTAGTAGTAGTGGAAATAGTAGTAGTTGTAGCAGTCGTAGTAGTAGTAGTGAGAGTAGCAATTGGTGTAGTAGTAGTAGTAGTGGTAGTAGAAGTATTATTATTAGTAGTATTAGTAGTAGTCATAGTAGTTGTAGTAGTAATAGTAGAGGTTGATCTAGTAGTAATAGTAATAGTAGTTATAGTAATAGTTGTAATAGGAGTTGTAGTATGAGTAGCAGTAGGAGTTGTTATTGTTGGAGTAGTGGAAGTAGTAGTAGTTGTTGTTGTTGTAGTGATAGGAGTTGGAGTAGGAGTAGGAATAGTAGTAGTCATAGAAGAAGTAGTAGTAGTAGTAGTAATAGGAGTAATAGTAGTAGAAGTAGTACGAGTACAAGCTAGAAAAGTAGAATACATAATACTAGTAGTAGTAGCTATAGGAATAGTAGTAGTTATAGTAGTAGTAGTTCTTGTTGTAGTAGTTGTAGGAGTAGTAGTAGCTGTAGTAGTAAAAATATTAGTGGTGATGGTAGTAGTAGTAGTAGTAGCAGTAGGAGTAGTGGTAGTGGAAGTAGTTGTACTTGTAGTAGTAGTAGTTGTTGTTATTATTGTTGTTGTAGTAGTAGTAGTAGTAGTAGCAGTAATGGTAGTAGTAGTTATTATAGTCGGTGTAGATTTTGGAGTAGGAGTAGTAGTAGTTGTTGTGGTCATAGTAGTAGGAGCTGTAGTAGTAGTAGTAGATTTAGTAGTAGCTCTAGCAATAGAAGTAGTAGTAGTATTAGTAGTAATAGTAAAAGTTGTAGTAGTATTAGGAGTAGTAGTAGTAGTAGCAATAGCAGAAGCAGTAGTAGCAGTAGTTGTAGTAATAGTATTAGTAGTAATAGTGGTAGTAGTAGTAGCAGTACTTGTTGTTGTTGTACTAGTTGTAATAGTAATAGTTGTAGTAGTAGTAGTGGCAGTAGCAGTAATAGAAGTAGTAGTGGTAGTAGTAGTAGTAGTATTAGTAGTATTAGTAGTAGTAGTAGTAGTAGTAGTAGCAGTAAAAGGAGTAGTAGTTGAAATAGCACTGATAGTAGTAGTAGCATTAGTTGTTGTAGTAGTAGTGGTAGTAGTAGTGGTAGCAGTAGTAGTAGCTGTAATAGTAGTAGTAGTAATAAGAGCGTTAGTCGTACTAGTGGTAATAGTTGTAGTAGTAGTAGAAGAAGTAGTTGGAGTACTAGCATAAGTAGTAGCAGTAGGAGCAGTTGTACTAGTAGCAGAAGAGGTAAATATAGTAGTTGGAAAAGTCGGTATAGTAGTTAGTAGTAGCGGTAGCAGCTGCCACAGTTGCAGTAGCTACAGCAGCAGTAGCAGTAGATGTAGTATTAGTAGCAAATGGATTTGTAGTTGCAATAGTAGTAGTAGAAGAAGTATTAATTGCAATAGTAATAGTTCTAGTTGTAGTAGTAGCGGAAGTAGTCGCTGTAGTAGTAGCAGTTGTTGCAGTTGCAGTAGTCATACTAGTAGAAGTAGTAGGCATAGTAGTTTCATTTGCAGCAACAACAATAGCTTCAACAACAGTAGTTGTACTAGTTCTAGTAGTATTAGCAATAGTAGTAGTAGTAGTTATTATAGTAGCAGTCGCATTAGTAGAAATAGTAGTAGTTGTAGTAGCCATATTTGTAGCTGCAGGGGCAACAATAATAGTATTAGTAGTGGCAGCAGTAGTAGTAGTTGTAGTAGTAGTTGTAGTAGTAGTAGTAATAGTAGTAGCAATAGGAATTATGGTAGCAAATGAGGACAAGTAGTAGTAGTAGTAGCAGTAGTAATAGTCACAATAGTAGCTGTAGCAACATCAGTTGTAGCAGTTGCAATAGTAGTAGTAGCACTAGTAGTAGTAGTGGTTGTAGTACTACTAGTAGCAGTAGTAGTAGTAGTAGAAGTAGAAGTAGAAGTAGTAGTAGTAGTAGTAGCAGTAGTTGTTGTTGTTGTTGTTGCAGTTGTAGTAGTAGTAGTAGTAGTAGTGGGAGTTGTAGGAGGAATATGGGTAGGAGAAGGAATAGTAGTTATTGTAGTAGTACAAGTAGTAGTATAGTTGGAATCCGTGTAGGAGTAGGAATAGTAGTTGGAGTAGTAGTACTAGTTGTAGTAGTAGTAGGAGTAGTAATATTAGTAGTTGTTGTTGTAGTTGGTGTAGTAGTAGCGGTAGTAGTGGTAGTAGTAGTAGTAGTAGGAGTAGTAGTAGTAGTAGTAGTGGTGGTGGTGGTGGTTGTAATAGTCATAGTAGTAGTAGTAGTAGTAGTAGTGGCGGTCGTAGTAATATTTGTAGTAATAGAAGTAATAGTGGAAGTAGTCATAGGAGTATTATTCATAGTAATAGTATAGTAGTAGTAGTAAAAGTTGTAATAGTAGTAATTATAGAAGTATTAGCAGGAATAGCAGTAGTTATACCAACAGCAGTAGTAGTAGTAGTTGTCATAGTAGCAGAAGTAGTAGTAGTAGTAGTTATAGTTATAGCGGTAGTAGTAATATAAGTAGTAGTAGTAGGAGAAGTAGTTGGAGTAGGAGAAGTAGTAGTAGTAGCATCAGCTGTCATAACTATAGTAATAGCTGAAGCAGCAGCCGTAGGAGCAGTAGAAGTAGAAGTACTAGTCATTGTCATTGTAGCAATAGTAGCGGTAGTAGCGGTAGTAGCGGTAGTAGCGATAGTACCAGTAGTAGTTGTAATAGTAATATACATAGCAGTAGTTGTAGTAGCATTTGTACAAGTTGTCCTAATAGTAGTAATAGGAATGGTCGCAATAGTAGTAGTATTAGTAGTAGTAGCTAAAGTATTAGCAGTAGCATTAGTTGTTGGAGCAGCAGAATTAGTAGCAGTAGTCATCGCAGTAGTAGCAGTAGTGGAATTTGTAGTAGTAGTAGTAGTTGGAGTAGTAGAAGCCAAAGTAGAAATGGCAGTACTTATACTAGTAGTAGCCGTAGGGGTAGTAGTAGTAGTAGCGGTAGTAGAAGTAGCCGCAACAATAGTTCTAGTAGTAGTAGCAGGAGTAGGAGCAGTGGTATAAGTAGTAGTAGCAGTAGTAGTAATAGCGATAATAGGAGGAGGAGGAGTAGTAGTAGTAACAATAGCTGCAGTAGTAGTAGTTGCAGTAGTTGCAGCAGTAGAAGTAGTAATCGCCGCAGATGCGTAGTAGTACTAGTCATAGGAGCAGTAGTAGTACTAGTAGTAGGTGCAGTAGCAGTAGCAGTAGCAGTAGTAGTAGCAAAAGTTGTAGTAGTTGTGCTAGTAGTAGTAGTAGTAGTAGTACAAGTAGTAGTAGCAGTTGTAGCAGTAGTAGTAGTAGTAGTAATAGTAGTAGTAGTTGTTGTTGTTGTCGGAGTAGCACAAGTAGTAGTCATAGTAGTAGTAGTAGGAGTAATAGTAGCAGAAGTAGTCATTGTAATAATAGTAGTAGTGGTAGTAGTAGTAGCACTAGCAGTAGTCATTGTAGGAGTAGAAGTACTATTAGTTGTAGTGGTAGTAGTAGAAGTAGTAGTAGTAGTAGTCGAGTAGTAGTAGGAGTAGTAATAGTCATAGTTGTAGAAGTAGTAGTAGTAGCTATAGTAGTTGCAGGAATATGGGTAGTAGTAATAGTAGTAGTTATGGAAGTAGTAGTAGTATTAGTAGAAGTAGTTGTAGTAGTAGTGTAGTAGTAGTCACACTAGTTGTAGTCACAGTGGTAGTAGTAGTAGTAGTAGTAGTAGTAGTTGTTGTTGTTGTTGTTGTTGTTTTTGTTGTTGTTGTTGTTGTTGTTGTTATCGTTAAAAAAGTAGGAGTTGAAATTGTAGTGGAAGCAGTAGTTGTAGTAGTTGTGGTAGTTGTTGTAGTAGTAGTAGTTGTTGTTGTTGTGTTGTTGCTATCGTAGTTTTAGTAGTCATAGTAGTAGTAGTAGCATGAGTGGTAATAGTATTAGTAGTAGTAGTTCTAGTAGTAGTTGCAGTAGTAGTAGCATTAGTAGTAGAAGAAGTAGAAGCAATAGTAGTAGGTGTAGTCATTGTAGTATTAGTTGTAGTGTTAGTAGTAGTCATTGTAGTAGTGGTAGTTGTAGTAGTAGAAGTGGTAGTAGTACTCATAGTAGTAGTAGTCATAGTATTGGTAGTAGTATTAGTAGCAGATGTAGTAGTAGTATTAGTAATAGTACTAGTAATTGTAGTAGTAGTACTAATAGTAGAAGTACTAATGGTAGTAGTAGCAATTGAAGTAGTAGTAATAGTACTAGGAGTTGCAGCAGTAGCAGCATCATTAGTAGTAGTAGTAATAGTAAAAGATGCAGCAGTAGTAGTTGCAGCTGTTGTAATAGTAGTAGGAGGAGTAGTAGTAGCAGAAGGAGTAGTAGGAGGAGTAGTAGTAGCAGTACAAGGTGTAGGAGTAGGAGTAGGAGGAGGAGTAGTAGTAGTAGTAGGAGTTGTAGTATTGGCAAGAGCAGGAGCAGGAGCAGGAGTAGTAGTAGTAGTTGTTGTTGAAGTTGAAGTAGTATTAGTGGTAGTAGTATTAGTTGTAGTAGTATTAGTTATAGTAGTATTAGTAGTAGCAGTAAGAGTAGCAGTAGGAGTAATAGTAATTGGAGTAGTGGTAGTAGTAGTAGTAGTGGGAGTAGTAGTAGCAGTAGGAGTTGGAGAAGAAGTAGTAGCAGTTGTACTAGTTACAAATGTAATTGTAGTAGTAGTAGCTACAATTGTAATAGTTATGGTGGTAGTAGTTGTAGTAGTAGCAATTGAAGTAGTAGTGATAATAATATTAAAAGTAGTAATTGTAGTAGCAGTAGCAATAGTAGTGGTAGCAGTAGTAGGGGTAGTAGCAGTAGTAGTAGGATTAGAGTAGTTGTAGTTGTCAGTGGAGTGGTAGGAGTTGGAGTTGGGAGTAGGAGTGGCAATTGTATTAGTAGTAGGAGTGGCCGTAAGAGCAAAAGTTGGGGCAGTACAAAAAGCAGGCATAGTAGCAGCAGCAGCAGCAGTAGCAATAGTGACAGTAGTGGTATTAGATGTAGTAGGATTACTAGTAGTAGTAGTAGTTGTTGTTGTTGTTGTAGCTGTAGCAATAGCAGCGGTAGTAGTAGCAGAAGTAGCAGCAGAATTCGTAGAAGCAGTAGTAGAAGTAGTAGTATTCAGAATACCAGTAGGTGTTGGAGTTGGAGTTGGAGTAGTAGTAGTAGTAGAAGTAGTAGTAGTACAAGTAGTATTAGTCGCAATAGTGGTAGTGGCAATTGTAGTCGTAGTAGTAGGAGGAGGAGGAGGAGGAGGAGGAATAGTAGTTGTAGTACCTATAGTAGTTATAGTCGTAGTAAATGTAGTAGTCATAGTAGTTGTAGTAGTAGTAGTAGTAGTATTAATAATAGTAGTAGAGGTGGCAGCGGTTGCATTAGTGGCAGTAGTAGTAGTACCAGGAGTAGTAGTAGTATAACTAGCGATAGTGTAGTAGTAGTAGAAGTAGAGTTAGTAGCAGAAGTAGTAGTAGTAGTAGTAGTAACAGAAGTAACAGAAGGTGTAGTTTTAGGAGTAGGAGTTGGAGTATGATTAGTATAAGCAGAAATAGTACTAATAGTAGTAGAAGTAGTAGCAGTAGTAGTAGTCGTCGTCGTAGTAGTAGTAGTAGTAGTAGTACTAGTAGTGGTAGAAGTGGTCTTAGTAATAGTAGTATTAGTGGTAGCAGTAGTAGTTCTTGGAGTTGCAGCTGTTGGAGCAGTAGTACTAGAAGTTGTTGAAGTAGTAGCAGTAGTTGCAACTGTAGCAGTAATGGTAGCAGTTCTAAAAGTAGTAGTAGTAGTTGTTGTTGTTGTTGTAGTAATAGTAGTAGGTGTAGGAAAACGGGTAGTAGTAGCAGCAATAGAAGTAGTAGCAATAGTAGTAGTAATAGCAATAGAAGTAGTACCAATAGTGGTAGTAGCAGTAGTGGTAGTTGCGAAAGTTGTAGTAGCAGCTGTAGTAATCGCAATAGTAGGAGTTGTAGCTATAGAAGTAGTAGTAGTAGTAGTAACAGTAGTAGAAGTAGTAGTAGCAATAGTAATAATACTAGTAGTAGTGGCAGTAGTTGGAGTAGTAGTAGTATTTGTAGTAATAGGTGTAGTAGTAGTAGTATTAGTAGTAGCAATAGCAGTAGTAGCAGTAGTAGTAGTAGTAGAAGCAGAAGTAGCGACAATAGTAGTTGTAGTAGTACTGCTACTGCTGCTGCTGCTACTACTGCTTTTATTACTACAGCTACTACTACTACTGCTACTACTAACACAACTACTCCTGCTACCACTACTACTGCTACTACTACTACAATTACTAGTACTACTACTACTACTACTTTAACTACTAAGACTTCTACTCATGCTACAACATCTACTACCACTAATACTGCTACTACTGCTGCTACTTCTACAACAACAACAACAACTACTACTACTACTACTACTACTACCACTACTACTACTGCAACTATTGTTGCTACTACTACTTCTACTACTAATCCAACTACTAGTACTAAAACTTATACAACTAATACTACTGCTACTACTACTACTACTACTACTTCTTTTCCTACTACTACTACTTCTACCACTAGTACTAGTACTTTTCCAACAACTATTACTACTGCTACTGTTATTGCTACAATGGTTATAACTACTGCTACTACTACTGCTGCTGCTGCTGCTGCTACCACTACTACGGCTAGTACAACAACAACTACTACTACTACTGCTCCTAGTACTACTACTGTTAGTGCTATTGCTACTACTACTATTACTACTACTTCTACTACTACTACTACTACTACTACTACTACTACTACTACTACTGTAGCTGCTGCTGTAGCTACTACCGCTACTACTTCTACGACAACTACTACTACTTCCCCTAATATGTCTAGTAGTTCTACTACTACTACAACAACAACAACTACCACTGCTACTACTACTGGAACTACTAGTACTACTTCCACTACTACTACTCTTAGTACTGCTGCTTTTGCTACTACTACAGTACATACAACAACTATGACTACTACTACGACTACTACTACTACTTCTGCTACTACTACTGCTAGTAATACTATCATGACTACTACTATTACTGCTGCAGATACTACTACGATTACTACTACAACTATGACTACAACTACAATAACTACAACTGCTACAACAATAACTACTACTACTATTACGTCGTGTACTGGTACCGCTGCTACTACTGCTACAACTACCTCTGCTACTACTACAGCTACTACTGGTACTACTAATACCACTACTACACAAACTACTGCTACAGCTATCACTACTACTAGTACTACTACTGCTACGACTACTACTGCAACTTCTACTGCTATTCCTGCTGCTACTATTAGTAATACTACTACTGCTACTATAATTACGGCTACTGCTACTGCAATAACTACTACTGCCGCTACTACTACCATACTTCTACTTCTATTACTACCGCTACTATTGCCACTACTACTCCTGCTACTACTCTACTGCTACTACTACTACAACAATAATAACTACTACTACTACTACTACTACTACTACTACTTTAAGTTCTAGTACTTCTACCCATACTGCTGCTGCTACTATTGCTACCACTGCTACTACTACCATTACTGCTGCTACTGCTATTGCAACTGTTGCTACTACAGCTACTGCTACTACTAATCCAACTACTGCTACTAAAACTTACACTACTAATAGTAGTATTGCTAATACTACTACTGCTACTGCTACTACTACTACTACTACTACTTTAGCTACTAGTACTGGTACTACTGTTACTACTATTACTACTCTACTGCTGCAACCACAATTACTACAACTACTGCTACTACTACGACTGCTACAATTGTCTACTACCACTACTAATACTACCACTACTACTACTATAATAAATACTACTACTGCTACTATTGATTCTGCTATGACAACAATAACTGCTACTACCACTACTATTGCTTTGACTACTGTTACAGCTACTGCTACTACTACTCCTGCTACGGCTTCGACTACTACTACTACTTCTATTACTACTACAACTATAGCTAATGCTACTATTATTGCTACTATTACTACCACAGCGACTTCTTCTACTACAATAATCCTACTACTTCTGCTGCTGTGGCCGCTACTACTAGTTCTACTATAACAAAAGTTACTACGCCTACTGCTATTACTATTGCTGCTACTCTTACAATTACTACGACGATTGCTACTACTACTATTACTGCTGCTAGTACTACTACACTACTACTATTGCTGTTGCAGCTACTACTAGTGCTAATACAACTACAGTTATTGCAATTACTGCTACTACTACTGCTGCTTCTCTTTCAACTACCACCGCTGTTGCTACTATTACTACGACTACAACAACAACAATAACTACTACTACTAGTACTACTACTGCAACAACTACTACTACTACTATTACTACTATTACTATTATTACTACTACTATAACTATTTCTACTGCTGCTACTTGTAGTATTCGTGCTACTACTACAACTATTTCTACTACTCCTTTTACTATTAGTACTACTACTACTGCTACTAGTACTACTATTACTACTACTACTGCTACTAGTACTACTATTACTACTACTACTATTATTACTACTACTACAACTATTACTATTGCCACAACTTCCATTACTGCTACTACTAATGCAAATAGTGCTCCAACTACTACTATTACTACTATTAATGCTATTACTGCTATAGCTATTATTACTACTTCTACTACTGTTAATATTTCTACAAGTACTACTACTACTGGTACTGGAGGTGGTAGTAGTAGTGGTAGCGGCAGTAGTAGTAGTAATAATCATAGTAGTAGTGAAAGTAATATTAGCAGTAGTACTAATAGTTGCCGTTGTAGTATGAGTATTAGGAGAAATAGCAGCAGAAGTAGTAGTAGTAGTAGTAGTAGTTGGAGTAGTAGTAGTACTACTAGTAGTAGTAATAGTAGAGGTAATAGTAGTCATATTAGAATTAGAGTAGCGGTCGTAATAGCAATAGTATAGTAGTAAGAGAAGTAGTCATAGTAATAGGAGTAATGGTAGGAGTAGTAGTCGGAGTAGTAGTAGTAGCTGTAATAATAGTAGTTGTAGCAGAAGTAGCAGTAGGACTAGTAATTGTAGTAGTCACAGTAGTTGGAGTAGTAGCAGTAGCAGAAGTAGTAATAGCAGCACAACATTGGTAGTAGTAGTAGTAGTAATAATAGCAGTAGGTGTAGTAGCTGTAATAGCAGTAGTAGTTTTTATTGTATTAATAGTAGTACTATCAGTAGTTGTAATAATAATAATAGTAGTAGTAGCAGGAGTAGTGGTAGTTGTAGTAGTAATAGTGGTAGTTGCAGATGGAGTATTAGGAGTAGTGGTGGTCGTGGTTGTAGTAGTAGTAGTTGTAGTAGAAGTAGTAGTAGTTGTTGTTGTTGTTGCAGTAGTAGTCATAGTACTAGTACTAGTTGTTGTTGTAGTAGTAGTAGTAGTATTAGTAGTAGTCCTTGCAGTAGTAGTCATAGTAGAAGTAGTAGCAGACGTAGTAGTGGTATTAGTTGTAGTAGCAATAGTAGAAGTAGAAGTAGAAGTAGTAGTAGAAGGGGAGGAGGAGGAGGTGTAGCAGCAGCAGCTACAGTAGTAGTAGTTGTTGCGGTAGTAGTAGTGGTAGTAGCAGTAGTGGCAGTAGTAGTAGCACTAGCA
>RXID01017472.1:0-12344 GCA_005019695.1 Trichopus zeylanicus subsp. travancoricus
GTAGTCATAACAGTTGTAGAAGCAGTAGTTGTTGTTGTACTGTAATCGTAGTTGAATCAGTACTAGCAGTAGTAGTCTAAGTGGTTGGAGATGTAGTTGTAGTAGTAGTAGTAGTAGTAGTAGTAGTAGAAGGAGAAGTACTGGTAGTAGTAGTTGTTGTTATTGTAGTTGTAGTAGTAGTCATAACAGTTGTAGAAGCAGTAGTTGTTGTTGTACTGTAATCGTAGTTGAATCAGTACTAGCAGTAGTAGTCTAAGTGGTTGGAGATGTAGTTGTAGTAGTAGTAGTAGTAGTAGTAGTAGTAGAAGGAGAAGTACTGGTAGTAGTAGTTGTTGTTATTGTAGTTGTAGTAGTAGTCATAACAGTTGTAGAAGCAGTAGTTGTTGTTGTACTGTAATCGTAGTTGAATCAGTACTAGCAGTAGTAGTCTAAGTGGTTGGAGATGTAGTTGTAGTAGTAGTAGTAGTAGTAGTAGTAGTAGAAGGAGAAGTACTGGTAGTAGTAGTTGTTGTTATTGTAGTTGTAGTAGTAGTCATAACAGTTGTAGAAGCAGTAGTTGTTGTTGTACTGTAATCGTAGTTGAATCAGTACTAGCAGTAGTAGTCTAAGTGGTTGGAGATGTAGTTGTAGTAGTAGTAGTAGTAGTAGTAGTAGTAGAAGGAGAAGTACTGGTAGTAGTAGTTGTTGTTATTGTAGTTGTAGTAGTAGTCATAACAGTTGTAGAAGCAGTAGTTGTTGTTGTACTGTAATCGTAGTTGAATCAGTACTAGCAGTAGTAGTCTAAGTGGTTGGAGATGTAGTTGTAGTAGTAGTAGTAGTAGTAGTAGTAGTAGAAGGAGAAGTACTGGTAGTAGTAGTTGTTGTTATTGTAGTTGTAGTAGTAGTCATAACAGTTGTAGAAGCAGTAGTTGTTGTTGTACTGTAATCGTAGTTGAATCAGTACTAGCAGTAGTAGTCTAAGTGGTTGGAGATGTAGTTGTAGTAGTAGTAGTAGTAGTAGTAGTAGTAGAAGGAGAAGTACTGGTAGTAGTAGTTGTTGTTATTGTAGTTGTAGTAGTAGTCATAACAGTTGTAGAAGCAGTAGTTGTTGTTGTACTGTAATCGTAGTTGAATCAGTACTAGCAGTAGTAGTCTAAGTGGTTGGAGATGTAGTTGTAGTAGTAGTAGTAGTAGTAGTAGTAGTAGAAGGAGAAGTACTGGTAGTAGTAGTTGTTGTTATTGTAGTTGTAGTAGTAGTCATAACAGTTGTAGAAGCAGTAGTTGTTGTTGTACTGTAATCGTAGTTGAATCAGTACTAGCAGTAGTAGTCTAAGTGGTTGGAGATGTAGTTGTAGTAGTAGTAGTAGTAGTAGTAGTAGTAGAAGGAGAAGTACTGGTAGTAGTAGTTGTTGTTATTGTAGTTGTAGTAGTAGTCATAACAGTTGTAGAAGCAGTAGTTGTTGTTGTACTGTAATCGTAGTTGAATCAGTACTAGCAGTAGTAGTCTAAGTGGTTGGAGATGTAGTTGTAGTAGTAGTAGTATTAGTAGTAGTAGTAGTAGCAAAGGTAGGAGTAGCAGTATTAGTGGCAGTTGTAGCATTAGTAGTCATAGAAGTAGCAGCAACAGCAGTAGCAGTAGCAATAATAGTCTTGGTGGTGGTAGTAGTAGTAGTAAAAGCAGTACTAATTGTAGTAGTACTAGTAGTAGTAGCAGTAGTAGTAATAGTAGTAATAGTAGCGTTAGTAGCATTCGTAGTAGTAGTAGTAGTACCAATAGTAGTAGTAGTAGTTGCAGTAGCTGTAGTAGTTGTTTTAGTAGTAGAATTAGTAAGAGTAGTAGTACAATAAGCAGTAGCAGTAATATAGCAGTAGTAATAATAGCAATAGTAGAAATTGTAATTGTATTAGTAGTAGTTGAAATAGGAGTAGTAGTAGTAGTAGTTGCAGCAGTACCAATAATAGTAGTCGTAATAGTAGTAGTAGTTGCGGTAGAAGTAGTTGTGGCCGTAGTAGTAGTGGTAGTATTAGTTGTAGTCATAGTAGTCACTGATGTAGTAGTAGTTATTGTAGTTGTTGTAGTAGTCGCTGTAGTAGTAGTAGTAGCAGAAATAGTAGCTGTAGCAAAAGTAGCAGCTGTAGCAGTAGTAGTAGTAGTGGTGGAAGTACTAGCTGTAGTAGTTGGAGTAGTAGCAGTAGCAGAAGTAGTAACGGTAGTAGTAGCGGTAGTAGTAACTGCAGTAGTAGCAGAAGTAGCTATAGTAATGGTAGCAACAGTAGTAGCAGTAGTAGGAGAACTTGGGGTAGTAGTGTAGTACTACTAGTAGCAGTAGTAGTAGTAGTAGGAGAACTAGTGTTAGCAGCAGTAACAGCAGTAGTAGTAGTAGTAGAAGTTGTTGTCGTTGTTGTAGTAGCAGTAGCAGTAGCCGTTGTAGTAGTAGCAACGGTAGTAGTAGCAGTAGTCCTAGCTATGCTAGTGGTAGTAGTAGTAGCAGTAGTAGTGGTACTAGTAGTAGCAGCTGTAGTAGTAGTACTGGCAACTGCAATAGTAGTAGTATAGTAGTAGTAGTTGTTGTAGTAGTAGTAGTACTAGTAACAGTAGTAGTAGTGACAACAGCAATAGCAGTAGTAGTGTAGCAGTAGTAGTTGTTGTAATAATAGCAGTAGCAGCGGTAGCGGAAGTGGTAACAGCAGTAATTGTGGTAATAGTCATGGTAGTTGTAGTATTAACAGTAGTACTGATAACTATAGTAATAAAAGTAGTATTACCAATACTAGTAGTATTAGGAGAAGAAGTAGTGGTACTAGTAATCGAAAAAGTAGTAGCAGTGGTAGTATTAGTAGTATCAGTAGTTGTAGTAGGAGAAGTAGTAGCAATAGTAGGAGTAATATAATCAGTAGTAGCAGTAGAATTAGTAGTAGTAGTAGCAGTTGAAGTAGTAGCAGTAGTAATAATAGTAGTAGTAGTAGAATTAGTAGTATTAGTGACCGTAATAGTAGTAGTAGTAACACTAGTATTAGAATTAGTAGTGTTAGTAGCCGCAATAGTAGTAGTGGTAGTATTAGTAGTAGTAGTGGTGGTAGTAGTAGTAGTAGCAGTAGCTGCGGTAGTTGTAGAAGTTGTTGTAGTATTAGCAATAGTAGTAGTCACAGCGGAAGTAGTAGTAGTAGTAGCAGTAGCAGTTGTAGTAGTATTAGCAACTACAATAGTAGTTGTAGTAATAGTAGCCGCAGCAGCAGTAGTAGTAGTCACAGTCATAGTAGTAGTAATAGTAGCAGTAGTATAATAAGAAGTAGCAACAGTAGTAGCCCTATTAGTAATAGTAGTAGTGGTAGTCCTCATAGCAGTAGTAGTAGTAGTAGTAGTAGCCCTACTACTACAGCTATTGCTAGAACAACCACTTTTTATACTACTACCAATACTGCTATGACTGCTGCTTCTACTACTGCTCTACTACTGTTATGGCTGCTACTACTACCACACCTAAAACAACTACTAGTTCTACTACTATTTTTATTACTACTTCTACTAGTACTCCTGCTATTGCTACTACTACCATTACTATTGCTACTATTACTATTACTACTATGACTACTACTGCTACTACTACTACTACAACAACAAGTTCTTCTACGACTACTACTGCTCCAACTACTACTGTTGCTACTACTGCTACTACAGCTACTGCTACTACTACTACTGCCACTACTACTGCTGCTGCTACTACTACTACTGGTACAATCGCTACTGCTACAACTGCATCACCTGCTACTACTACCACTCCCACTACAACTTCCCCGGCTACTACCACAACTTCTACTAATACTAATACATCCGCTACTGCTACTACTGCAACAATTATTACTATTGCTCCTACTCCTGCTAGTGCTACTACTGCTACTACTGCTACTACTGCTACTACAATCACTTCAACTAGTTCTGCTACTACTATGACTACCACTACTACTACGATTGCTACTACTACTACTACTGCAACTACTACTAATACTACTATAAATACAACTCCAATGGCTACCACTACTCCTATTAGTTCTAGTACTACTTCTGCTACTATTTTTATAACTGCTGCTATTAATACAACTACTTATGACACTACTACCACTACAACTACTACTATTGCTACTACTACTACTACAAGTACTACAATAAGAACTACTGTTGCTGCTACTGCTACTCCTACAGCTATTGCTACTACTATGACTACTACTATTGCGAATATTGTTGCTACAGTTACAACTTCTATTACAACTAGCACTCTCACTATTACTACTACTGCTACAACTACTATTGCAAATGCTACTACTACTACTACTACTACTACTGCAACTACGACAGCTACTACTGCTACTACCACTACAATTACTATTACAACTACTACTACATATACTGGTACTACAATTACTACTACTACTTCTTCTACTACTACTGCTACTGCTACTACTGCTACTACTACTACTATTATTACTACAACTACGACTACTAGTATTACTATAACCATTACTGCTACTACTACAACTACTACTACTCCTACTACTATTATTACTACTACTATTACTACTACTATTATTTCTATTACTACCATTATAACTACTACCACTTCCACTTCAATTGCAGCAATTACTACTACTGCTACTTCGGCTATGACTAGTACTATTACGACTACTACTAGTACTACTACTACTGCTGCTACTTCTACTACTACTGTTACTGCTATTACTACTACTTCTATTACTTCTATTATTATGACTACTGGTACTAATAGTACTATATCTATAACTACTCCTACAACTACAACAACAACAACAACAATTACTTTTCCTACTACTACTACTATTAGTACTGCTACTACTGCTATTACTACTACTACTGCTAGTACTTCTCTATGACTACTACTACTGCTACTGCAACCACTACTGATACTTCTGCTACTACTACTACTACCATAACTACTATTATTGCTACTACTGCTACTACTACTACTACTACTACTACTACTACTACTACTACTACTACTACTAAAGGTACTCTAACTACTGCTCATACTATAATAGCTACTGCTACTACTACTGCTACTACTAATACTCCTCCTCCTGCTACTACTACTACTGCTACTTTTGTTACTATTGCTAGTACTACGATTGCTGCTGCTGCTTCTACTACTAATGCTACTACTACTACTACAAATACTAGTACCGCTGCTATTACGGTAATGATAGCTACTACTACCACTACTACTACTGTTGCTACTACTACCATTACTACAATGGCTATTGCTGCTACTACTGCTACAACAACTACTACTACCACTACTAGGGCTACTACTGCTACTCCTACTACCACTACTGCTACTACTACAATAACTGCTACCACTACTTTAGCTACTGTCGCTACAACTTCTACGATGACTACTATTAATACTACTACTACTACTACTACTACTTCGTCTGCTACTACTTTTACTACTACTACTACTACCACCACTACTACTACTACTACTATCATCACTGCTACTCCTCCTACTACTACGATTCTACTATTACTACAACTACTGCTACTACTACTACTCTTACTACTGCTGCTGCTACTACTACTATAAATACTATCGCTACTACTATCGCTACTACTACTACTACTACTATTGCTATGACTGCTACTACTACTACAACTACTACAACTAAGATGGCTGCAACTATTGTGACTTCTAATACTGCTACTTCTGCTGTTGTTGCTGTTGCTACTAATGCGGCTACTACTACTTGTATTACTACTGCTATTATTGCTACCAATGCTACTGCTGCTACTACAACTTCAACTCTTTCTACGACCTCTACAAATACTACTGCTATTATTGCTACCAATGCTACTGCTGCTACTACAACTACTACTCTTTCTACTACCTCTACTAAAACTACTGTTATTACTACTATGACTACCACTGCTACTACAACTGCTGCTACTACTACTACTGCTACTAGTAGTACTTCTATTGCTGCTGCTGCTACTATTTCAACTACAACTAGTACTACTACTATTTTACTACAATTGCTACAACTGATACTTCTACTACCACTACTACTACTGCTAATACAATTCCTACAACTACTACTACAACGGCTACTACTGCTTCTGCGACTACTACCATTACTACTACTACTACTGCAACTGCTTCTACTACTACTACTAATATTGCTATTACTACTACTTCTACTACTAGTTATACTGCAATAATTACTACCACTACTACTACTATTAGTTTTCCTATAACAACAACAAGTACTACTTCTCCTACTAGAACTGCTACTGTCGCTTATACTACCTCTACAACTACTGCCACTGCAACTACTAGTACTACTACTACTACTACTTATACTACTACTGCTGCTACTACTACCGCTACTACTACTACTACCGCCACTGCTTCTACTTCTTGTACTTCTACAACAACTAATACTGCTTCTACTACTACTGCTACTACAGTTACCACGACTACAACTACTACTACAACAACAACTACTACTACTGCTACTGATGCTACTACTGATACTACTGCAATTATTGGAAATGTAACTACTACTACTACTACTACTACTACTGCTGCTACTAATAATCCAAATACTGCTACTACTACAAATACTACAACAACTACTACTGCTACTACTATAACTACTACTACTACTAGTGCTACCATTACTACCGATGCAACTACTGCTACTGCATCTGCAACTCTTACTACGGCTTCTACAACCACTACTACTACTATTAGTACTATAGCAACTTCCACTACTACTACCGCCTCTACTGCTACTACTATGATCATTACTAATAACACAATTGCTACTGCAACTACTGCTTCTGCTGCAACTATTTCTACTACCATTGCTACTGCTGCTATTACTATTACTGCTACAGTAGCTAATACTACAAGTATTACTTCGAGTACAGCGACAATTGCTACTGCATCTGCTGCTACTACTACTACAAATACTGATGCTACCACTGCTACTGTTGCTACTGCTACTACTATTACTACTACTGCAACTACTATTATTGTTGCTTCTGCTACCACTACTACTATTGTTGCTTCTATAGCAACTACTGGTACAACCACTATTACTACTACTATGACTCCTATTAGTACTACTACTGCTACTGCTATTGCTACTACAACTACTACTACTACTACTATTTCTGCTACTACGTCTACTACTGCCACTATTTTGGCAACTACCACTACTGCAACTAGTTCTGTTACTACTATTACTTCTACTACAGCAAGTACTACTACTGCTACAACTACTACTGCTGCTACTACAACTACTACTAGTCCTACTACTGCGACTTCTACTACTGCTGCTATTACTACCACTACTACTATTTCTTCCACTATTACTGTAGCTACTACTTCCACTACTACTGCTGCTACAACCCCTGCTACTACTGCTACTTTTCCTACTACTAGTAGTAGTACTACTTGTCCGACTATTATTCCTATTGCTACTACTACTACAACTACTATTCTGCCACTACTACTATCACAACTAGAACTACAATGACTACTACGACAACAACAACAACAACTACTACTATTAATGTTGCTTCCACCACTACTGCCACTACTGCTACTACTACTATAGCTACTACTACTTCTACTACTATTGCTGCTATTACAATAGTGATAAGTGCTACTACTGCTGCAGTTGCTGTTGCTACTGCCACTACAACTACTTATCCTACTACAACTACTACTACTACAACTACTGCTACAACTACTACTGCTGCTACTACTACTGCTCCAACTTCTGCTACTATTAGTACTGCTACTGCTACAACTACTACTGCTAATAGAACTCTACTACTACTACTACTGCTGCTTCTATGATTACTACTAATGAGGCTATTAAAATTTCTGCTACTATTGTTACTATTGCTACTACGACTGCAACTACAACTATGGCTACTACTACGACTTCTATTTCTACTACTACTGCTACTGTTTCTAGTATTACTATTACGACTTCTACTACTACTGCTACTACTACTTCTATGGCTCCAGCTACTACTGCTATAACTTCTACTACTACTAATACTGCTACTACATCTACTACTACTGCTACTGCTACTATTGCTGCTACTACTATCAAGCTACCTCTACTACCATTATACCTACTACTATTGCTGCTACAGTTACTATGACTACTACAACTGCTAACTTCTACTTCTACTACTACTACTACTTCTACTACTGCTGCTGCTACTACTGCAACTACTGCAACAACTGCTACTAGTACAACTAATGCAACAACTACTACTTCTGCTGCTGCTACTACTACTACTACTACTACTAGTACTACTACTAGTACTACCACTACTACTAGTACTACTACTACTGCTACTATTGCTATTGCTACTGCTGCTACTATAACTACTACAACTACTACCGCCAACACTACCACTACTGCCACTACTACTGTAGCTACTACTACTACTACGAATGCTACTACTACTACAACTACTGCTTCATCTACTATAATTGCTACTACCACTACAGTTTCCATGGCTACTACTATGATTACTAATAATACTAAGAATTTTGTTGTTGCTACAACTACAATAACTATTACTATTACTACTACTGCTGCCACAGTTACTACTACTACTACTACTACTATAATGACTTCTAAAAGTTCTGCTACTACTTTAGCTACTATAACAACTACTACTGGTACTACCACTAATACTACTACTGGTAAAGCTATAATTTCTACCTATACTATTACTACTACCGCTACTACTGCTTCCATTACTACTACTACTCCTCCTTCTACTATAGCTACTTCAGCCTTAATTACCACTATAACCACTATTACGCCTACTATTGCTCTACTACTGCTACTGCTTCTACTACCACCACTACTACTACTATTATTGCTACTACTACTACTACTACAGCTATTGCTACTATTACGACTAGTACTATGCCTAATATTGCTACTATTGCTACAACTGCAACTACAACTAGTACTTTTACTATTACCGCTACTATTAATACTACTGCTGTAGTTATCATTGCTACTACTACTGCTATGGCTTCCTCTACTACTACTACTACCACTATGACTACTGCTACTACCGCTAAAAATGCTGCTGTATCTGCTGCTACTATTGCTACTATGATTACTACTACGACTGCTAATACTGCTACTACCACAACTATTACTACTACTACTACTATTATTAGTGCTACCATTGTAACTAATACTACTATTACTACTATTAGTACTACTACTACTAATACTACTACTAAGACTACTTCTCCTACCACTACTACAGCTACTACAACAACTACTACCGCACTGCTAATGCTTATGCTGCAACTACTACTACTACTACCACCAATGCTTTTCCTACTACTACTATTGCTAATACTACTGCTACTACAACTACTACTTTCACTACTACTACTACTACAACTACTAATGCTACTACCATTGCTACTACTGCTGTTGCAATTTTTATTACTACTGTTGCTGCTATTACTGCTGCTATTGCTATTGCTACTACTTTTACTACTACTACTACTTCTTTGGCTACTTCTACTTGTATCACTAGTACTACTACTACTACTACTTTTAATACACCGATTAGTACTAGTACCACTACAACTACTACTACTACTAATTCTCCTACTATTGCTACTACTCCTACTACTGCTAATATTACTACTGATACAGTTATTACGGCTCCTGCTACTACTACTGCTCCTACTACTACTACTCTTGCTACTACTACTAATTCTATTGCTACTGCTACTACTACACCTGCTACTACATCTACAACTACTACGGTTACTGCTGCTGTTGCTACTACTACTACTATTACTAGGACTACTACTACAACTACTACTACTACTACCACTACCACTACTTCTACTACTACTAATACTACTACTACAGCCACTACAACTGCTAGTACTATAGCTACTGCTAGCTACTACTATTACTACTACTACTATTACTACTACTACTATTACGACTGCTACTATATTACTACTACAACAATAACTACTACTACTGCTACTACTACTATTACTACTACTACTGCCATTGCTACTACTTCTACTACTACTACTACTGCCGTTGCTACTACTAATGCTACTACTACTTCTAGTACTACAACTCTACTAAATACAACTATTACTACTGCTACAATTGCTACTGCTACCACTATTACTACTACAACTACTATTACTTCTACTACTGCTACTACTTCTACTGCTACTACTATTATTATTGTTGTTGTTGCTGCTACTCCTACTACTACTACTACTACTATGGTGGCTACAACCACTGCTACTACTACAACTTCTGCTACTACAACTACTACTACTACTGGTACTACTACATCTTCTACTGCTGCTATTGCTACTACTATGCGGTAACTACTACTACTACTAATACTTGAACTACTACTCTTTTTGCTACTACTACTACAACTTCTGCTGTTACTACTACCGCTAGTACTACCACTTCTTATACTACTACTAATACTGCAACTACTACCACTTCTTCTACTACTACTACCACAATTACAGCTGCTACTACTACTACACCTATTACTACTACTATATCAACTACTACTTCTATTATTACTACTGCTACTCCTCTTGTTACTATAACTACTGTTACTGCTACTCCTCCTATTACTACAACTACTACTACTGCTACTGCTACTACTACTACTATTACTACTACTACTACTACTACTACTACTGCTACTGCTACTACTACTACTACTATTATTACTACTACTACCGCTACTACTACTACAACTACTTCTATTACTACTACTATCGCTACCATTGTAACTTCTGCAATGGCTGCTGCTACTACTACTACTACTACTACTACTACTTCTATAGCTTCCACTGCTACGACTACTGTTACTACTAAGACTAATACTTTCGCTACTGCTACTATTGCAACAACTGTTACGATTACTACTGCTGCTACTGCTACTACTACTACTATGACTACAACTAGTACTCCTAGTACTACTAATACTACTAATACTACAAATACTACTAATACTACAAATACTACTAACAGTTGCAGCAACAGCAGCAATAGTAGTACTAGTCAAAGGAGTAACAGTGTAGTAGCAGTAGCATTAGGAGGAGTAGTAGTATTAGCAGCCACTGTAGTAGTAATAGTAGTACTAATAGCAATAGCAGCAGTAATAACAATAGGAGTAGTGGTAGTAGCAAAAGTAGTAGTAGTAGCAAGAGTTATAGTAGTAGAACAAGCCATCGTAGAAGTAGTGGTAGTTGTAGTCATTGTAGCAGCAGTGGTAGTAAGAGGAGGAGAAGACATAGTAGTACCAATAGTAGTAGTAGTTGTATTAGTTGTAGTAGTAGTAGTTGGAGTAGTAGTAGAAGTACCGACAGTAGTAGCGATAGTATTAGTAGTATAAGCAAAAGTGGTAGTAGTAGTAGTAGCACTAGTAGTAGCAGCAGCTATGGTGGTAGTTGTAGTAGTGGTTGTTATAGTAGTCATAGTAGTGGTCATAGTAGTAGTTGTAGCGGTAGTAGTAGTAGCCGAAGTGGCAGTAGTAGTGGTTGAAGTAGTCGTAGCAGAACTTGTAGTAGCAACAATAGTAGGAGAAGTAGTAGTAGAAGAAGTAGTAGCAGTAGTCCTCATTGTAGTAGTAGTTGTAGTAGCAATACTAGTTCAAGAAGTAGTAGTTGTTGTGACCGTAGTATTCGTAGGAGTGGCAGTAGTAGTAGGAGCCGAAGTTGTAGCTGTAGTAATAGTAGTAGGAGGAGTAATAGTTAGAGTAGAAATAGTAGCTATAGTAGCAATAGTATTTTTAGTAGTAGTAGTAGTATTAGAAGTAGTAACAATAATAGTGGCACTAGCAGTTGTAGTAGGAATTGTTTTAACCGTAGTAGTAGTTGCGGCAACAACAGCAGTAGTAGTAGTGTAGTAGTAGTAATAGTAGTAGTAGTAGCAATAGTAGTTGTTCTAGTAACAATAGTAGTAGCAGTAGTAGTAGTCATTGTAACACTTGTAGTAGTAGTTGTAATAGTATTAGTAGTAATTATGGAAGTAGTAGCATAAGTAGTAGTAGTAGAAGCAGTATTAGCAGTATTAGTAGTAGTAATAGTAGTAGGAGTGACAGTAGTATAAGCAAGGGTAGCAGTAGTTCCAGTAGAGGCAGCAGCAGCGTTAGTAGAAGTAGTAGTAGTAGCAGTTGCAGCTGTTACAGCAGCAGCAGTAGTAGTAGCAGTATTTGATGTTCTAGCAAGTATACTATTAGGAGTAGAAGTAGTTCTAGCCATAGAAGTATT